>NW_021026690.1:1197518-1260337 GCF_004153795.1 Camellia sinensis | reverse complement strand
GTGGTGAGAGGTACTTTTCCACATGGTTGGTTTAGTGTATTTCTACTGGGCTGTGGCTCACCCTATATGGGAATATCATTTTCAGGTGCAGGAAGCATGCCACCTCCAAGGACATAGTTGGGAGGCTAGTGGCGGACATACTTTTGTCGCTTAACTTTTGATGTATTACATGTAACTTCAAGCCTAGGGCTTAATATGTAACGAGTTAGTACTCTTTTGTTGTAACCAAGTGTTAACTTGGAAAGCTGTAAGCCCGTAGGGCATTTTGTTATGATGTTAACATGTAATACGTATGTAATGAAACTCTAAGGAATAAAGGAATGTGGTTAGTTTATATGTCAATGCATGTCTTATTTGATGGGTTTAATGTTATTATTTTGAGGGCGTTACAATCAGGCTGCAGACGGGATTTGAGTAGGCCATGGGCTGGCGAGCTAAATTTACACTCCTACAAGCAACTAGCAAAACACTTCAAACTAGTCATCTATATATATATAGTTCAAGAGAGAGAAAGAGATGAATTGATGAGACAAAAAAAGACATACATGCCCAGCAAATCATTCATTCGGGTGTGCGGTTTGGCAACAAGTCGAACCAAATAACGAAGTAGCTTATTGCTTCTTTATTGTTTTACACTGTGTTTGGTTGGAGGATTTAAGAAAAGATTTGAAAAAAGAAAAAAGAAAAAGGGTAAGTTAAATGTAAATAAAATATATTTATATTTTACTTAATTTCACATACATTTTCCTTTATCATTTCCAAATCTCTCTCCAAATCTCTCAACCAAACGCAAGCTTAGAGAAATTCTATTCCCACACGCCCTTTTATCTATATGCATACTTAATGGGAAAAAAAATTAATAATAATTTTATCATGAAGCAAAATGACTATAATGGACATCAACACAGATACTACAAATTAAATTCAGATTTTATTTATACACATTTTTAAAAAACAATAATTTTCAGGGCACATCTTTTGGAAAAACAAAAACTAAATCATAGTTCTTTCATTGTTTTTCACTTCCTCTATTGTTTTCCATTGCTTGTTACACTCCATTGTTACACTCTATCCATTGCTTACATAAACTATTCTGAAATCAAGTACCAAAAAAATTATAAAACATTCGAAATTACAGAACTGAATCAATTTAAAAAATTTGAAAATCAAGTATTGAAAATTTCTAAATAATTTAGAAGTACAGAATCGAAAATGTACAACAATTTCGGAAGTAAACAATCGAGAAAACCTATTTTATTTGGAAAAGCAGTACCAAATGAGCAAAACTTATTTCATTCGGGAAAAAATTGACCAATTATTTGAACATGAGACTTATCTTACGAATGGAAGAGAGATACGAAATGGACAAAATCAAAATGAGAGATAACTATGAAATAGGAAAGAGATACACATTACTTACCTTCAACAATGCAATGGAACTCAATGTAGGTCTTCAATGGAATTGTGATTTGCTACCGTGGATGAGTGTGTGGAAAAGTTGAGTCTACGAAGGGTTTGAAACTGTGAAAAACGTAGTTAGGTGGTCTGTGTACAAGATGTGAGTTAATGTCATAATTGAAATATGTAGTGTTTGAAATAGGAATAGTAGCATATAACTAAATTTATAAGTGTGTGAACTGAGATATAATGTGCACAGAAATGAAAAAGTATGTAAAAATAGAATTTTCTAATGTTTTGCACGTGTTTTCATAATAAGCTAAAAAGTACCCAAACGACCCCTCAATGTATAGTGCCCTCCTGTCCCAAATGAAGCCAGAATTTTCAACACTAGCAATGCCCTATTTGGTGTAAAAAAAAAAGTTAAGGGAGTGTTTGGCATGTTGGCTTTTTGGCTAAAATAATCAAAAAAAAAAATAATCAAAATACTCAATCACATCACTCTCTCTATTTTTTTTACACATCTTTTCATAAAAGATCAATTTAAATAATTAATTCCCAAACGAGTTTTAAAAACTGATAATTAGAAAGTAGAAGATAAAAATATTCATTTCCCAACTTCTAAATAATTAATTTTTTTTTCAACTTATTTAAGCTATTTCGGTCTAATAAGCTATAAGCAAAAATTACACTATATAGACTAACACAAACTCCCAAATTAAAATAAACTATAATCACTGTCACGCCCTACTTTTTTATTACTCGAAGTATTACCAATTTCATTTACTTAATTCCATTTCAGAGATAACATGCGGAAATAAACTCGTACAACCAACTCGTAGAAGTGAATAATATTACTCATATTCGTATGCAAGTAAATACAACATGGGTATAATAAATAGATTGCCCTCAGGCTTACAACATTGACTAATCAAATGAAGGGTGCAATCCTTTTACATATATGGCGTTCCGCCTATAACAAAGAGGCCCCGTGGCCAACAAATAAGAAGATCCAAATCTTGTAGCACATCCTGCTAAACACCTGAAAAAGATTCAACAACGTGGGATGAACATATAGTCCAGTAGGGATCTCAACATGGCCCTCAACAATAACAACATACAGATAGCTATGATCATGAATGCTCAATCTCATACTAGAATAGTACTGTGACAGTTTATACAAAATATCATAAGTATGAGCTTTTCTTGAAAACAACCATTTCAATCAACGCCATAGGCGATTCAATTTTCTTTTCCTTTCATTAATCCCCGTTCCCAACCTTTCATAACATTAACAATACCTTAGGAAATAATTTCACTAAGCCCACTACTCTCTTCCATTTTCCACACATACTATAGATGTGCCTTTTCAAAACATATATTTCTTAAAAGAATATCCGTTTTCCTTCACACTTTCCAAAAGACAAATATGACATTTTGGCTTCTTCCCGATACAATCAAATCTATACATGCACTGTTATAAAAAGGAGATAACAACTCACCAACATGCATAAGGTAAACCAATGAGGCAACTCGGCCCTCCAAGACCGTAATCAACACAATCCATGATATTCCCAAACACACTGAAATATCAACAACAAAATTTTGCTCTACTAGCTATGTGCATAGTAAGCCAAAGATACACCTCTCACAACAACATGCTAGTTTACCAGGCGCTAGCTGGAAGGGTATGGTGCCTTATATTCTCAGCGCAGTCAGTTCTCCAGGCGCTAGCTGGAAGGTCACGGTACCTCTGATTCTTAGCACAAGGTATAACACCACCAATCGAAATGCAACAGGGCATAACCAACATGTATAACACATATACATAAACCATCCAGATACAAACAATGTGTTAAAGTATATGAACACATACTATCTCTTCCCGAGCAAGCATACATATATAATGTATCTCAACAATTCATCACATATGATGTTCCATTAACAATTGTATAATGCATACACGACAATTCAACACAACCATGTCATCCTCCACCGATGACCAAGGACAGAACCTCTAGATGCAAATATTTAATACATCTATTAAGGACTCAATTACTATGAGACCACAAACCCAACAACAACATTAACAATAGTAGTTAAAGCTACGATTCCCCACAAGTGTGTGCTCAACACTCAAGATACAACATTTCAATGTTTATACTTATTTCAGAAAATATCTTTCCCATTTCACAAAACGAATTTCCACTCCCTTTTGTTTTCACAAAACTAACTTCATCCCTTTTGTTTCCACAAAACCGATCTCATTCCTTTTTGTTTTCACAAAACCAAATCCATGGATAATAGAACCATGATTCATTTTAATCCATTACATTCTTTCCAAAGCCATTCCAAACTAATTACGCAATTTAAGTCAAGATCCTTAGATTAGGGTTTTCCTCCCTCTTTCTCAATATTGACCAAAAAGGCTCAATCAACTACAATTCACAACCAAGACCTCATTTAATACCCAAAATACGTAAGTGTTTGCCCAAAGATCAAAACCCCTCTTTTTAATTCATTAGGTCTAATAAAAATAAGGTTTCCCTCTCCTTTCAACAACAACTTGCTAATTAGCACTCCAATTAGCCCAATCCACAACTAATGATAATAAACCCACTTTCAACAACGAACCCAAGGTACATCCTCATGATTTTCAACAAATCCAACATGATTTCATCTTCATGCAATACAAAAACTACCACATGTCTATCTATAGACGAAGTATTGAAAAAGTACAAGGAGAATCCCTACCTCAAATGTAGAACCCAAGGAGAAGAAGAGCTAAACTCGGACTCAAGACTCCAACTTTCTCGGATCAAGATGTAGCCCTCAACGATCAACACACTTTTTACAAAGGCTCAAGGTGAGGAAAACACTCCTACTAGATCAAACCCTAGAGAGAAGTTAGGTTTCTAGTGAGAGAAGCTCTCCAATGGAGTTTTAGAAAAGTAAGAGAGAGAGTGTGGATGTAAAAAGTGATTTAAAATAGCCTAGCTGTCAACTGATATACGACTCTCCCACTCGAGCGGAGAACATAACGCTCGAGCGTCAAGGGCAAAAAGCTAGGTACGCTCGAGCGCAATAAGGCCCGCTCAAGCGCCAAGACACAAGAATAAAGTACATCCGCTTGAGCGCGAAAACCAGTCCGCTCGAGCATGGATTTCTCCTTCCCAGAACTTACACCAAAAAGTACCACACGCTCGAGCGCTAACAAGTCCGCTCGAGCGCGACCCGCTCGAGCACAAGAAACCCGCCCGAGCGTAGAAAACACATCTGCAGAAGTTTTGCAGAGGCACGAAATACTGAAACTGTGAAAACCCCGCTCGAGCGCAAGAAGACTCGCTCGAGCGGACCGTTCAAAAACTGGGCAACAACAATGGGAGCTAAAGCTCTACCAACCTGAAACAACCGAACCCAACACGTTCTAAAACTCAAACAAAAGAGTTTAAAGATCGACAACACGATAGGTACAACTACCAACTCCACGGAACCGCGTCCGGAAAACAACAGAACAGAAAAGGGATAACCAGGATCGCTATAATCACCTCTTAAAAACTATTTGCATATATATAAAGGAAAATTATACTATGATCTTGCAACAAATTGATGTCATGCTCCAACAAACTTTTTATTGACTGATATTGTGAAACTTAGATTGTTTTAGAGAATTAGTAGTTTTTTTGTTTTTTTTTATAGTGATTTTTAATTTTTTACGAGAAGACATGTAAAAAAATAGAAAAAAAAATTATTTTTTATATTAATTTTTGAATTCTTTTACTAAAATAGTGAAGCTATTAGTCTCACATTTTTTTTTATATCATTTATTTAATTGCCAAATATAAAATTTAGTGTCAAAAGTGCAAGGTATGTAACACCACATCACCCTCTATGGTATTACATATTCGCTATAACGTCCCAAAAATAATACAATGAATCCAACCCACAAGCGACAAGATAATAGAAATAATATACTTTCATTCATCAGAGTTCATGTACAAAAGCTAACACATGCGATATACATTCACAAACTATTCATCCTGAATCTACAGCATTTGTTGTAGATATAAGAACTGAAAACTAAACAGATAATCATATGCCCTATGGGCTTGCATCTTTCCAAGTCATTGCCTAGTTACAACAAAAATGCGCCTAGCTTAATACAATTAAAGCCCTTGGTTATACAAAAAGAATACAGCAAAAGAAACAACTCTTGCTTCCAAAAGTCCCTCAAAGCTATTGCCTCGGCGGAGTTATATCACCAACACCTGAAAATGATTTTTCCAAATAGGGTGAGCCAAAACCCAATAAAAATAATGTAGCACAATACATGAGATTTAACAAAGGTATAAGTGCAATGTGCATATACAATGCTTGTGACAAAACATTCACATTTTATATAATTATAAAATACCAAGTTCATATCTTAATCCATTTTCCTTCGATTCATTTCAAGTCATGAGCCAATTTCATTATCTTTCAACAACCCAACTGAGACTACAACTCAGTGGTTTTCCAATTAGCACAATTACTGCACAAACAATTCAATCTGCCATTTTACGGAACTTTCGTCCGCGAGATCGGCACCCATGTATACGCGCGGTTTCGGAACTTTCACCCAGGACACTCCAGCCAACTTAATTTTAATGGAGTCCATCCTCTATCTCCTAAACATGGAGTACATCCCCTTTCTCCTCCCAAAATGTATTTAAAACATAGTCATATTCAATGACATCCAACACTAAAGTAGTTTTAATTCACCTAATCCTCATGCAATTTCTACAACAATAATGGCTATCATCTACCGATAGCCCAATACAGTTATTTCTAAACAGATATTCAATCTCAAGCTAGATAATTTATTTAAAATTTCCAAAGGTGAGAGGTAAAACATATCTAACTCCATATATTTCAATATTCATCCAATTTCATGTTTACAACACTAATTTCATTTATTTATACAAAATAAATATTTGAATCATTTTAGGACAAACTCCTTTTTTTTTTCTCCCAAATATCAACCCAAGGCCAAAATCAACTATTTTGTAACCATAACATCTTATATTTAACCTCATAACCATTTTAACAACATACACTTAGAAACCCCACTTTTGATTTTACAACCCAAACCCTAGATTGTCCATAACATACCTAAAGCCCACTATTGTTACACATTCATCAAATAACTTAAGTTAAAAACCATATGAAAGTGCAGAAAATCCCCACCTCAAGAAGAGAAGACAAGCAAAGCAAGGTTGAAACTCCAAGGACACCAAAACCCACTTTTGTTCGGATGAAAAGAGAGCCCACAGTGTGCTCTACCTTTTTCTCAAAGGCACTAGGGTGAAGAACCCAATAGATCTAGGTGAAATAGTAGAGAGAATATGAGTTTTAGAGAGAGAAACTCAAGATCTAGGTTTTTGAAAAGTTTTAGAGAGAGAGAAGAATGAAAAAGTGATGAAAAATGCCGTCTTTGCGATCTGTTATACACGCAGTCCGCTCGAGCGTGAAAGGTGATGCTCGAGCGTCAGACACAATGTTCCACTTGAGCGCAAAAAGTGACGCTCGAGTGTAGAATATACACTTTCAGAAGTTTTGCAGTCGAAAGACATTGCTCGAGCTCAAGATTGGCCGCTCGAGCATCTACCCGCTCAAGCGTAGGAAACGCCGCTCGAGTGTAGAATACACTCTCTCAGTAGATTTGTAGATCTGCAAAAAATGCTAAGAGTTTGTAAAGCTCGTTCGAGCTCAAGAATGACCACTCGAGCGGAGGAGCAAAATTACAAAGCCCGCTCGAGCGCAAGAATGGACGCTTGAGCGGAGGCAAAAAAATCTGGGCAACAAAGGTTTGGAAAAACAAACAACCAACCTGTTCCAAACACGCAACTCCAATCCAAATGACCAATCCAAGGAACAACAAGGGGAATAAGTGATGAACAACAACATTGAACCATGAAACCCAAGTCTGGGACATAATAAAATGTCGGGTCAAAACCGGAGGCGCTATAACCTCCTCCCTTAAGGAATTTCGTCCCCGAAATTACCATTCAAGTTTCAAAACTATGTTTTAAGCCATTACCACAATGATTACAATTCAATTCCAACACCATGACCCATCTACCAGTCATTCAATCCTATCACATTATGAATATACATTTCATATTTCCAACATATTCAATGTTTATAATAAACTTGTATTTCCAAAACTTAAACAACATATACAATGTTTCCAACAGTGATACAACGCATACGATATTCCATATTCTCAAAATATATGCAATGCTTATATTAAATTCATGTTTTTAAACACTCCATAACATATATAATGTTCTCATTTTTTAAAACATATACAATGCTTTTACATTTCATTAGCATAATTAAAATCTCAATATATATTCAAACACCAACAAATAAGTCCGGATATTTCTCCCCGACTTCCAATTCACGCTCCCACATTGCTTCCTCAACTTCGTGGTGTTTCCACAATACCTTAACTAAGGAAATCGTCTTGCCTCGCAAAACTTGGTCCCAAATATCCAAGACTCTGTAGCTCGACTTTTCGTGCTCTCTTTCGGAAGACGAATAAGCCCTACAGTATCAAACTCCTGCAGTTCTGAATCTGATCTCATAAGTGCAATGTGAAATAGATAAACACCAAAGAGTCCAAATCCGGAAAATCTTTTAAAAAATCGATTTTGAATCAAATTGCCAAAAATGGATTGCTTTGTCAGATACATAGTTGCCACCTAAATATTTTTGGAAAATTTAGGAAACCCATGACTCATGCTAAAGGCCACGTGTTCGTCATCACCAAGATTGTCTCAGCTCTGGAACATAGGTAGGAAAGGGGAAGGTCATGAATTGAGCACCCCCGCTCGCCCGATCAAAGATCGGCCTCTACTAATCATGATATGAATCTTATCTACATTATATGCTCTTGTTCCGATTATTAGGCTAGCATTACTATGTGATGCGCACACACACAAGTATAGACTAACTTGTAAAAATTGGAACACTTGATTTCATATTTGTTTTTTAAAATTGTTTCGAATATATACCACTTGAAAAAGTGATCGTATATGAACATTACTCAAATTATTCAAATTCAAGCGAATTAGCCTTCATCCACAGGCATTCAAACAACTCATCATTTAAGCAATTAGCCTCATGGTAAGCATGCTAGACATGGCAACAATCAACATGCGATATGCTAAAGCGAGTAAAGGCTCACCTAGTACTCCAAGCCAAAAGAGAAACTAGTTAGAAAAATGCATGATTCCTTACTATGCGATATGACTAATGCAACACATGCGACATGCAATTTACTAGGCTCGACTACTAATGTGGCAAATGAAGCAATTAGATAACATGCGGTTTAAGCACGTATTCAAAGAAGTATTTAAACAACAATGCAAGTTAGAATGATGAACCAAGCCTCGATGCATGCAATACAGGTGGATGCAAACATGAAGTATGCTAAACAAAACATAATGTCCTAAACTAACTATCGTAAGCTAGTAAATAGAAGGGAGAAAGACGTGGGGTTGGAAGACATGCACATTATTACAATATTGCGCCCTCACATAGGAGGGTCCGCATGAACTAACTAACTAACTAATTAATTAACTATTACAAATCCAAATGAATAATTTAGCTAAGCTACTTAACTAATTATTACAACAATAAATTAATTAACTATTCTAGCTAACTAATTATTATAAGACAAAATTAGCTAACTAATTAATTACAAAACGAAGTAACCAAATTAATTACTCTAATTATTCCTCCTCGGGAAACGAGGAATGCTCATGTATGCATGGACTTTCCACCCAAAAAAGCCACTGTTTTTGCTACTGAATGCCTCTATTACATAGTAGAACACTTGCACTGTTTTCTATCTCCAGACCAACTATGTTCTACTTCAAAAGTACACTGCTAGATTTTACACTAGTGGCTGGCAGAGGGCCTGCCAGCCACTGATGACTGGATTGTCCTACTGCAATAGAGAGAAAACAGAGCAGAGATAGGGTATTCTCAAGGGTTTGTTTGCACAATTCACCCCTCCTTATCATTTGAACAACTCTAAGGAGTGCATGATGGCTTATGAACCAAGTGTTCAAGTTCAATGAATGCAACAAAACAGGACTCTTAAAACCACCTCCATATCATGAATGATCAAGACAAGTAGTTGACAATGAATCTTGAGCCGTTTTCATCACTAATGAGTATGAAATGATTCAAGACTCAAGGGTTCAATTAACATCTGATTGAACCCAAACCAAATTATTATGTTGCTCCTTTTTGTTCACCAATTTTATTACTTCATTTTAATTACGACCCATTATTTAATCAATTAAGTCCATAAGTGAATTTAAGTCCTCTAATGGAAAGAAGGCTCAAACCAAGTGTTGCTTTGGGCATGAAAGAGACATCATATCGTTGATAATGAACCGCTAAAGGGATTAAACCATTAAGCATGACACCTTAATCTCATGCTTAAACAAGCAAATAATTTGAAACCACTTTCAAAGAAAAACAAAAGCCAAGAAAGGAGGGAGGTTGCAGAGGTGATTAAAGGTGATCACAAGTAAGGAAAACACTAAATAAATGCAATCAACTCAAACAAGGTGGTGTCTAAGGCCTAAAACACCAAGCTTATGAGGGCAATTACACTACAAGCATGCAAAACAAAGCTCAAATGCAACACTTAAAAATAGTCTTAAAACAGTGCTAAATAAGTCCTAAAACATGCTGAAATTAAAACAAAAATAGCTAGGACAATAAGCTAAAACATGGATCATGTTAGGCTAGTAAGCAAAACACAAGGAGGGGAGGCTAACCCCTCCAATTTTGGACTTCAAAACATGATTTTAGCCACTGAAATAACTCTGAAAATCAGTGTTTAAAAGCTCAAAAAAAGATAGTGTAGGGGTGGGAAACACAAGGGTAAAGGCTTAAGAAACAAGGTATAAAGAAGGGCTATCAACCCCTCTATCTTTAATGGCCTTAAATCACAAGTTTCAGCCCAAAAATATAGGTTTTAAACAGTCCAAAAAATAGTAGAAAAGATGGAAAACAAGTGGTGTAAAGATGGTACAAAGGCAAGAGAAGGTATACCTCTTGAAGATGAATGAACCCTTAAGTTATAAACCAACAATTTCACAATCTCAAGTGCTTCAAGAGCTCAAATCACCTCAACAAGAAGCTCTCTAGGTTTGGTTTAGAGTGTTTGGCAAAGGCTATGCAAGTTACAAAAGAGAGAGACAATTGTAGAGAGAGAGGATATTTTTGCTTCCAAAATTTTTCTAACCCTTAAACCAAGAGAGAAGATCCTCTATATATAGAAATATATGAGCTTTAGTCGAAAATATCTATATAAAGACAGGTGGAGCAATGTGGGAACAGTTGGCATAAATATCTACAAAAAACTAGTTTTTTGACACTTGTGGCCGGTAGGCCATTAATGGTGGATGGCAAGACACAAAAGGGGCAAAAGTTTCACCACTGGTCAGCAGGCCACTAGCAAGGGTCGGCAGGCCACTAAAGTGGCCGGCCACAAAAATCTATTTTCAGGCCCTATTTCAAACGGGCATATCTCCTTCATTTGGACTCCGTTTTAGGTCATTCTTGAGTCTAAATTGAAGCCCCGGAAGTCTAATTTCCAATGATCGAGGCGTCATATCTCATTAAATTTGAAAAGTGAGTATAATTTTTTTTTATCTTGAATAGTTTTATAGACCTATTTTTGGCACCGAAATTAGAAATTCCCTCATTATAGTTTTTATAGACCTATTTTTGGCACCCTAAATAAGAAATTCCCAATTCATCCCTACTCACAGGCTACCTTTCTAAATTTTATTTAACTTTACAAATTCTTAAATTGCATGTTAATTAATTTTTTTTTCTCTCAATTTTATCATAAAATTTGTACTTATTTTTCCAGACTAACATGGTATCCCAATAGAGACGCCCAGATCCTCTTTAGAGATGGCAATTTTCAACCTCTCTCACTCCCACTCACACTCACTTCTTTTCTCTCAGCTTTTCTCCCTCTTTCTATCTGCTGCAGGTGTTCACGCCATCGGCAGTGGCGACTCCTCCTCTTTTTCTCACTGGCTCCCTCACGACGTTACGGCGGCAACTTCTCATCTCTCTCTCATTAGCGGCGACTCCTCCTCTTCCTCTCACAATATCTCCTCATCTCTCTCTCACTATATCTCCTTCTCTCTAGTTACTCTCTCTCTCTTTCTTTGTTTTTTGCTTTTGTTCTTCAAAACTAGAAAATGATGAAGATGAAGATGAAGATTTTGTTGTTGATGAAGATTTGTTGTTGATGAAAATGATGAAGATGTTTTTTTATTTGAGCTCAGATCTGTTGTTGATGAAGATAAAGAAAATGATGATCTATTTAATGTGTTAGATTTTTTATTTTTTACATTTGAGCTCAGATCTGTTTGATCTGTTGAATATATATGTGAATTCTAGTGTATAGTTGTGATGTTGTTGTTGATGATGATGATGATGGTGATGGTGATGATGAACAGACATGATTTGATGATGATGATGTTGTTGTTGTTGTTGTTGTTGATGATGATGTTGATGTTGATGTTGTTGTTGTTGATGAATTCTTGTATTTTCTAGAGCTAATTTTTTTTTTTTGGCTAGGAAATTTTATGGGTCGGTAAAACCCGATCCCCATTAAAGGGCCGGGGTGGTGATAGGATTCCCGTCGAGGATCGGGGCCAGGATGGGAGAATTTCCACTATCGGGGATCGAGGATGAGAAATGTGATCCCCGGCCCGTTGCCATTCTTAATCCTCTTAGCTATCCAAGTCAACGTCTTCGACTGCGGCAACATAACCATCGGTATATCCTCAGGTAATTCTATTTACACATTCTTACTTATCTTAGTATACACCATACACAAATTAAAACTTTAATTTTGTCTCAATGCACATCAATAATTTTCAAATAATACTAAACTATCCTCATCTTCTCCAACAAATCCTAACCCTAACCATTGTCAGCAACCACCGCCTCCTACCGGCACTTTTCCCTTCTCAGCCTCTCTCAACCTCCCACGGCCGCCGCCTCTTCCCAGCCTTCTCCCCATTCCGCTATTGCTTCCTCCTCTCCATCGCCGCTCTCAGATCGGATCTGTGAAGAACCCAGTTGATCTCAGACTTCACACCTTCGCCGTCACTCCTTCGTCGACCACCTCACCCAAGATCGCCTCTTTTCGCTGCAACTCGTGCCACCCTTCTCCGCCGTCGACAGAGATATGAAAACCCTTGGCTAGAATGAATCGCAATGATGGGAAATGAATCGCGACGGCTAGAGAGATAGAGAAAATGAGAACCCAGCTCACCACTCTGTTTCTCTCTGTCCAAACTCCCAATTCTTTCTCTTTCCTCTCTCTCTCTCTCTCTAAAAGTCATGGCACCAACATCTGAGCAACACAACTCCAAAACAGTCTATGTAATGGATGCCGGGAAAGAAGAGAGAAATGCTATGAAGGTGGTGATGATCGGAAGGGAAGGAGGTGACTGCCGGTAGTTGGAAATGGCAAAGGTTAGGGTTAAGTTGAGAGAGAGAAATGGAGGTGTGTGTTGGTAATTTGATTGAAAGATAGAAATGTAATAAAAAAAAATTAGAGAAAAGATATGCACTGAGTTAATCAAGTGTGTGGAAATAGAATTTCCCGCTTGCCTCTTCTCTCAAGTTCATGGATGGACTCTCAATGTTGACCTTCTTCAAGAGTTGGGCTCCTCATTCTCGAAACAATCATACCAAAACAGTCTCACCCAAATTCAATCTTGCTATGCTCTTCCCTCCTAGAGACATGCCTAGTCATGGTCAAACAATACTCATTACCAACTCATTACTATCACTCCCAAAGACAAGAACATTTCTACTTATGCCACAAATAAATTTGTATTTTGTCCTTATTCCGTGTCTACTCTAAAATCCAAATTTGGTGCAACACACCTGTAGACACCCCATTTTTGACCGTCCTTAAGACTTGGCATCATCGTTTGAACACTCGATGATTACTCTTGTTTGTGATCATCTTGAGTTCTCGAAGGTTTCGGCTATGCGCCTTACCTCAAGACCTCTCGACTTGTTTGTTTTGTGTTTGGTTTTGCATCAAACACTTGTTGTTTTGCTTCTGAGGATGGAAAATAGCTTGTAGGCCATCCTCACACCTCACCGGCCATGGCTTGAGGCCACCGGCCTTGTTTCCTTGCCACCGGCCATTGGTAATGGCCGGTCGGCACTATTGATGGTCGGTCGGCATTGTGTTTGGTCGGCCGGCCACTGATTTTGGTCAATCGGCCACTTTTTCTAGCTGAGACCTTTTCTTGAGGGGGTTTGAACCTTTTAAACCCTTGGTTCTAGCTTCTTGAGGAAGCTTGAACCTTTTGAACCCTTGATTTTAGCTTCTTGAGGAAGCTTGAACCTTTTAAACCCTTGGTTTTAGCTTCTTGAGGAAGCTTGAACCTCTTGAACCCTTTGTCTAGCTTCTCCAAGAAGCTTGAACCCTTTTGCCTAGCTTCTCCAAGAAGCTTGGCCCTTTTGCCTAGCTTCTCCAAGAAGCTTGGCCCTTTTTGCTCCAAGCTTCTAAGAGAAGCTTGGACCCTTCTTCCTCTATAAAAGAAGAGCTCCTCTTCCATTGCAAGGGTTCCAACAATTGCTCTAAGGCATACAAGAGTTGTATCTCTCTATATCTTTACATCCAAGCTCCATAAATGTTGGTTCTTGACCCCTTTACACACCACCTCACAACCACACGCTTCCTCCATCACTCTAAGGTTCTTGGAGCTGGTTTTTAAAGGTTGAAGGCCTACATTTTTGGTCCATAAGCTGCTGGAGCTTCTTGGCTACAAGGGTGACACTCCTTACCCTCTTTATTTCCCGTTTTTGCACATACTTTTAGCCTGTCTTGCATGCTATTTTGGGCTTTGTCATAAACTGAAAAAAGTCTTGTTTTTGAGTGCTTTAAATAGTTGTTTGAGGTCACTTTGTTGTTTGGGGTTGTTTGACCCCTCTTAGGCCTTGTTTGGCCCCTATTTTATGCTATTTTGGTGAGCTCCGGGACCACCTTGTTTGGGCCTCCTCACCACTGAAATCTTGAAGGATTTTAGTGGTGGGGATGGTGTCTTAAAGTCCTAAGAAGGAGAGGGCCATCCCTTCTCCTTGTTGTCTTCAAAAAGTGTTATTTTAGCCTCATATGTGAGCACCATTTTTAAGTTCATGTTGGCCATGTCTTAAGTGTTATTTGTGCTTATTTTGCCATGATATAGCACTGTTTTTACTTGGTTTAGACACACCATGAGTTTGCCTTAACATGCTTTAGGCTTTGACCCTTGTTCTAGCATGATTTTGGCCAAGCTTTATGAAGCTTTTATGCATGTTTTAGTATACTTTAGCTCTATTTTCAATTGCTTTGGTCATGCTCAACATGTTTTGTATAGTCTCTTTGCATTCTAGCTTATAGGCCTTGAGTGTGTAAAGCCATGAGCATGTTTTGCTTGATTTGTTTAGTTGGTTTGGCACCTTTTCTAACATAATTTCAGAGCTTAGTATGCATGCCATGTGTCCATGTTCATCTCTTTTAAGTGTGCTTAAGAGTCCCTCCTTTATGCTTAAGTGTTGGCCCATTCGCTGCATGATTGTATGTGTACTTGGCCCCCATTTCCTTAGCATTTGGCCACTGTTTTGGGCCTAGTTGAGAGCTGCCCAAATTAGTTTAAGACCATTCTAGCATGTTGTTGCATGCTTGCCCTATGTGTTGTTGCATATTTGGCCTCGTTCCATGCTTGTTACATTGCATTTTGCATGTTTGATACATTGCACCTTTGCATGCTTAGGTTGTAATGCATTTGGCCTGAATTGTACTTAACATGTTGTCCATGTTGCATCTTGCATGCTTGCATGGTTAAGATTACGCTTTGCATGTTTGCTAACTTGCATACTTGCCCTCATGTTCATGTTGCATACTTAACCTCCATGCCTAGGTTGCATTGCATAGAGCATGCATGCTTTGCCTCTTGAATTGAGTATCATAGAGGTTGGGCTTTATGTGTTTATTTGGTTGCATGTCATTTGAAATCAAAATGCACAATTTGGCCTCTTGGGCCATCATGCATGGAAATGCGCGATTGGTGGTCCGAGGGTCGAGCACCATACTCCCTTGAGTCTTAAACATGATATGGAGTGTGGTTGTGCAAACATTTGCTTTGAAATGCATTGCCATGCCTTGTCTATCCTCTGCTGCTGTCAAAATAGGTTTCTGCAGGAAGACATGGCCGGTCGGCCATCTACAGTGCCGATCGACCAAACATTTGTGGCCGATATCAATATCCATGGTCGATGGATGGCCGGTGGCCTTTACTCTTGGCCGGTGACCTTCCACAGTGCTCAGAAGGTGGTACAGAAGCATCATGGAGACTTATGCAGTTTTCAGAGGTGCAAAACAATGTAAACAGAGGCAACAGTGGCATGGCATTGGGTTTCTGAGCGAAGCCAATCCGAGCATGCATTCATCTCTCTTCTCGGGACTGTTTTACTGCTTTATTAGCTTAATTAAGTTGATTAATTGGTTAAGGGTTTGTAATATTTAATTAGCTAGAGTAGTTAATTATTTATTCGGTCTGTATTACTTATTCGGACCCTCCGAGTGAGGGCACAACTGTAGTAAGTGTGCGTGTGTGTGATACATGTCTTCTAATCCCCACTTCTTTCTCTCTTTTACTTACCTGCTTTTGATGGTTAGTACTAGGGCATATTTCAATTAGCATCCTTATGCTCACATGTTTGCATCATTCTTCTGTATTGCATGTACCAGGCTCGGCGCATCATACTAACTGCATTGTATTTCAATTCCAAGTTAAATACATGTATTGAACTGTCGCATCTCATATACCATTCTTAGGGTAGTCGAGCCTATTCTAGTTGCATCTTTGCATGTGTTGCATTAGCCATCTTAACATGAACTAGGATCATGCATTTGATTACTAACTAGTTTTTGTTTTGGCTCGGAGTACTCGGTAAGTGCTTATGCTTTAGCATTCTTGCATGCATGTGAGTGTTGCCATGACAGCATGCTTGCCATGACAGCATGCTTGCCATGAGGCTAATTGTTTATGTGATATAACTGCCTGAATACCTGTGGGTGAAGGTTGGATTGCTTGAATTGGGACAATTCATTGAAATCTGTATTTTAGCCTACTTGCGAGTAGCAAACTTCAAACCATTTTCCAAACAAACGGATATGCAATGCTTTGCTCCAAATTAGGCGATCTAATCTATACTTGTTTTGCTGTGCGCATCACATAGTAATTCTAGGCTAATAACTGGAATAAGAGCACATAATGTTTTCGAAACTAGATATCATGGTTAATAGACGCCGATCTTTGATCGGGCGAGCGGAGGTGCTCATAGTTGACCTTCCTCAATCGTACCCAAGTTCCCGAGCCGAGGCAACTTTGGTGATGACGGACACGTGGCCTTAGGCACGAATCATGGTTTCTTAAATTCTCCTAAAATAAAATATTTAGGTGGCGACTCTGTATCTGGCAAAGCAGTCCATGTTTGGCACTTCTTTTCTAAAAATCTGTTTTTCTCAAAACGATTTGCCGGATTTGGACTCTTTGGTTCAAATTAAGAACCGTGACAATTTGAGTCCGAGCTGAAGTGAGCCCAAATTGAACAGAATGGGGATTTCCCCCCGGGACGTTCGGTGACGTCTACAACACCAATATCTAAATTCGCCAAGTCAAGCTAAGTCTGTTTCGGCTTTCATTTGGAGCAAATTTATGGTTTCTACTCAAGGAGACAAGGTTAGTGAGGTTGGAAAGAGGTACAAAGTTGTTCAAGGTATGAATTTGCGTCTGAGGGCAAACCCGCTTTTACCTAAACTTAGTTTTGGGGTAATTCTATTTACACATCCTTACTTATCTTAGTATACACCATTTACTCAATTTACACCATACACAAATTAAAACTTTTAATTTTGTCTCAATACACATCAATAATTTTCAGATAATACTAAACTACCCTTACCTTCTCTAATAAATCCTAACCCTAACCATTGTCGGTAACCACCGTCTCCCACCGGCGCCGTGCCCTTCTCAACCTCTCTCAACCTTCCACAGCTGCCACCCCTCCAAGCCTTCTCCCCTTCCCGCCACTGCTTCATCCTCTCCATCGCCGCCCTCAGATCAGATTTGTGAAGAACCCAGTTGATCTCAGACTTCACACCCTTGCCGTCACTCCTTCGTCAACCACCTCACCCTAGGTCACCCCTCCTCACTGCAACTCGTACCGCCCTTCTCCGCCGCTGACGAAGATCTGAAAACCCTTGGCTAGAATGAATCGCGATGGCGAGAGAGAGAGAGAGAACCCAGCTCAGCACTCTGTTTCTCTTTGTCCAAACTCACATTTCTTTCTCCCCTCTCTCTCTCTCTCTCTAAAAGTCATGGCACCAGCATCTTAGCAGCACATTACCAAAATGGTCTATGTAATAATGATTCTTACCCAAATTTAATTTTAACTCAATTATCTATTTATTTTTTATTATTACATTGATTGGTAATTTGAGCCGATTTGCAAAAGCAATGCCATCAATGGAGGGAAGTGAAGAAGATGGGTATGGGTTGGGGACCCAAATGAGGGAAGCAATAAGAAAAATTGATGGTGATTATGTCAAGAAATTTAAAGAAGGAGATTTTGATGTGGTGGCTAAAGAGATAGAGGGATGGAAAGGAATTGCATTTACTTTTACTAGTTTGTCAAAGTTTTCAATGTATGAGGCTGATTTTGGGTGACCTGTGTGGGTGACAATGGCTGCACAAACTGTTGGGAATGTGGTTGCTCTAATGCCCATTCCTATGGCCAATGTATCAGAGGAGGCCATGCAAGCAGTGATGAGTATAAGAAGGGATGAATTGGCAAAACTTGAAGCTGATAAAGTGTTCCAAGCATTTCTTTCTCCTACCTTGGATGATAAAGTTCTCTTTAAGAGCTCTATGTAGATTTAGGTAGCCTCTCTCTTGTACTACTGAATAATTATTATGATTAATTTAAGTTTCTTTATTGGTATTTTGGGTCTTTATGTGTTTTGTCCTTTTCTTCTTGGTTTTTATAGTAAAATTGCTTAATTAAGTTCAATCCATTAACAATTATAAAACCATAGATAACAATTAACACAAATTGAATTTCATGATGACTTTCTTTATTTTCTTACACATCCATTTTCACATTTGTAATACACAATTCCCCATATGGTTCAAATAAAATTAAATCATCAATTTTTTCCTCTTTTTCATAACCCATAAACAATTAATTACGGCTTTTTACTCTAATCCTTTTAAACATTTTCCTCAAACATATAATCTCATATATTAACAATAAAACACAAAATTTAACTCTAGATCATAAAATCCTAACCCTCATCACATGCTTTTCAAAAATACCTAACAAATCAAGTTTTTAATGCAATAAAAACTATCGCATGTCTATCTATAACGAGGTATTGAAAAGGAGAAAAGAAATCCCCGCCTCGAGGAAAGAAAAGGAGAAAACTCAAAAAAATCAACTTCGCTAGAATTTAATCTCCACCGATCAAAACATAACCCTCGAGACGTTCGTCATTTTTGTATAAGGAACTAATATCAAAATCTCACTTGATCTTTGTAGATCGAAGAAAATGTGAAATTTTGTGAGAATTTAGAGAGAATGGAGAGAAAAGAGAACTTAGAGAGAGAGAGAGAGTGGTAAAAAATGGTCAAAAAGGTAGAGGGATCTAATTTGAGTGAAAAGGGCACAAAAATCGATGTCTGGACATGCAAAATCCACTTGTGCGAATTTTGAAACCACTCATGCGGATCAACTCGGGGAAAAATGGCTTTCTCGCAAAATTCACTCGTGCGGAATTCAAATTTCCGCTCATGCGGATTTGACCAAACAACTGATTTCTAATAGGTGTATCTCCTCGTTTGGAAACGGAATGTCACAACCCAAACATGCCCCTATAGGTTTAGCGTCATGACCGGCCAGTGATCTAAGATTACCTATGGCCTCTAGTAACAAAATTGATTTAACATGAATTATGAGGCTTAGCGGAAGCAAATTAAAATATACAAGTAGTCCATTGAGTTGTGCATATATGAAAAGAGTTGATATTGTTGATTGTTGATGTCCATAGAACCCCCAATCTTCACTCAACAATGTGATGGAATATGATGTAAATATTCACATTGTGACATCAATGTCAGACTTGTTGGTGTTGTTGGGTGATATTGGTTCCATCCTCTGTTTTCAGCCAATTATATGTTCTTATTTGAACAAACAGGTCTTCCCCGTAGATTTGATGGCAAACGAAAAAGAGAGGAATCGCGTGCCAAAGGCAAACCTGATCAAACAGCTGGTCCTGAAGAAGTGAACATGAAAAAGGTTAACTGCCAGTCAAATATAACTGGATTGGTGAAACTATTGAAGGATACAAAATTTACAAGTAACCAATTGAAGTGCCTTAGAAAAACACCGTTTTGACCCTTATTTGATTGCTTGATCAGTAATGAAGTGGACCTCAACCATTGCATGAAATACAATGATGTCATTGTACGTGTAGTGCAGACATTCAAGCCATCTAGTGGGAGGTTTTACATCGGGGATAAGAGCATTCAGATTTTTAGAATTGATGTATCACTTATTTTTGGGGTGGACTGTGGCACCAAGTCGATGGACCTCTCTTATGGTGCAAAACCAACGACCGGCATCATACACCAAATGTGCAAGGATGTTAGTCGGTTAAGTGCTGCCAAAATACGAGAAATTCTGAACGAAGCATTAAAGGGCACAAATAAACAAGACAATGAAGAGGTCGCAAGATTAGTTTGCATGTATGCATGCGTCAAGCTGTTCTTTTCTACGTCCGGAGAAACAATTGGATGGGCTTTTCTACTCATACATGGACCCATTAGACAACATGATCGAATATGACTGGGCTGAGAGCATCCGGGCAACCCTGATGGGTTCAGTGGGCCAAAACTGGGAAAAACCAGGACGAGTCACTAGATGTGTTATGTTGTTAATGGTAAATCTCATAAAACTTATTCTATGTTTAATATGAACATTTACGGGGTCTGCCCACTCTGATACGAATGTTCACATTACTGGGCAATGGTGTGGAAGTTGACATCGGTGATGTAAACATTCACATTACTGGGCAATGGTATGGAAGTTGACATCAGTGATGTAAACATTCACATTACTATTCAGTAATGTACAAACACACATTAGTAGACACTGGTGTAAACATTGACATTAGTGTAGATTGATGTGATGTTAGCACCAAAACAAATGTGGAACATTCACATTACTGATGTGACTGTTCACATTACTGGGCAATGGTGTGGAAGTTGACATCAGTGATGTAAACAGTCAACATTACTGTTCAGTAATGAACAAACACACATTAGTAGACACTGGTGTAAACATTCACATCAGTGTAGATTGATGTGATGTTAGCACCAAAACAAATGTGGAGCATTCACATTACTGATGTGAACATTCACATTACTAGGCAATGGTGTGGAAGTTGACATCAATAATGTGAACATTCACATTACTGTTTAGTAATGTATAAACACACATTATTAGCCACTGGTGTAAACATTCACATCAGTGTTAATTGATATAAACATTCACATTACTGGCCACTAGTGTAAACATTCACATCAGTGTTAATTGATGTGAACATTCACATTAAAGGCCACTGGGGTAAACATTCACATCAGTGTTATTTGATGTGAACATTTACATTACTTATGTTTGTTATTTGTTTCAGTACTGGTTGTGTGAGCATACAACAATCTTATAACCCCGTAACCCTAATGCCATTCCGCGATGTGTGAAGTGGGACCTCACAGCCTTACATACAAACATGAAGTCCATATCTTTGGCTAAGCTTGGTTTAAATGAGGTAAAAGTACAACCAAAAATATTGTGCCCATTCACATAGTGAGACAAGGAACTATGTAACTAACATAATGTCTCCAATTGCAGGTATATGGCGGCGAGCTAATGGCATCCCCAACTGAAGCAAAGATATACCATCATACAAAATTGAATATGGAGCCCAAACCTGAGATTTTGTCAAGTGCACCAGCAAAGGAAGATGAAAGCAATGATAATGAAAGCAAAGACAATCAATGCAGTGACGATAGCGATGGATTTTCTGGCGATGCAATGGACCTAAATGATGTTGGACATGACATCAACAACAGCTTTAACACCCCTAATGCTGAAAGAGGTATCATCATAGCACAACCAAGTGAGCCGGACATTGTGGATGTACTTATAAAAGAAAACCAAAAAGCTTGGGGTCTCATATGACAATGGGAAGCGAAATGCAAACAGTTAGAAGAATCGTGGGAGTTAAGGGCAAGGGTGATTGCTGTTCTTGAAGCCAAATTATTTGACCAATCGGGCCCATCCAATATGGACATGGACATCAAGAATTGCATGGAGTGGAAAGATACAGAAATTCAGCGGTTGACAAAGTTGGTCATCAACTTGGAATGTGAAAAAACAATTCTTCAAGACCTTTTTGATGATCAGTCCGGTCCACATTATCACTCAAGTTGAAGCACAAAAGGCTCATGACAGCCTTAAGAAGCATCTCATTACAACATTGGAACACATTATCAGCCCACCATCGAGGGTAAAGCGCATCAAGTAGAAGGTAAGGAAAGAACACCGGTTGGATGAGTTTGAATACCCCAACTTGCCTGGTCAAAAGAAAGGAAAAGAGGGAGCTGAAGAGCAATCCCATGCAGTCTAAATTGTAGAAGATTTAGACAAGCATCCACAAAAAAAGCACCCAACAAAGTACAAGAAGTTAACCTTGAACAACAAATTGAAAGTTTGGGCCAACATGAGCAAACTCAACAAGCAGAAGGTCCAAAATTTGCACAAGAACGGCGATGATGAGTAAGTGATCTTACATATCCCCAACTGAATTTTTTTTTATGCTCATGTTAAGCTTTACATACGTACTTAATAGATTAGATCATTTCATAAATGTGCAATGTTGACATTAACGTTTTCTGTAATCACAATGCACAAGTTGCTTTTGTGGCAAGGGGACTCAAAGACTAAAGACGTGTATTTTGATGACATCATACACATCATCAAGGAAGAATCAATAACCAACAACGTATGGCAATCGTAAATGTGTACAAAACACACACACACACACACACACACACATACACACACACTGTAAAGACACTGTAAATAATGTACTGCCACCCCTCTGTTTCTGCAGGTGATATATGCATATGGTGAAATTCTACTTGAACTACAAGGGCTAGTCAACCCAAGTTTGGAAGATTCAGCATTCATCTTTACAAGCACATGTTTGGTAACCACTACACTTTTGGTTTGTTTATGTTTGATGTTGATGAGAATGTTCACATGAACAGTATTTGATTTGTATATTCAATAGATGTCAATGTTCATCTCAGCATTATATGCTTATATTGTTAACTTAAATGATAGGCAGATGTGAATGTTAACAACAACATAAAATGATAGGTCTGAACATTCACATTGACATATGTGAACATTAACATCATTCGCAGTGAACATTATACGCTTATTATGTTGTTAACTTAAATGATACACAGATGTGAATGTTAACAACAACATAATATGACATGTGTGAACATTCACATCTGTAACACATTGCATGACTATTTTATAAATTAATAGATGTGAGCATTCACATCACTCATCATTAACATATGTGAACATTCACATCATTCACATCACTCATCATTAACATATGTGAACATTCACATCACTCACATTAACAGATGTGAACATTTACATCATTCACATCACTCATCATTAACAGATGTGAACATTCACATCATTCACATCGAACATTGATATAAATACTTGGTACATCATTGTATGCCCTTTGTGTGCAGAAAGTCATGCAAGAGTACCCCCCCACAAGAGAAATAAGCTGATTGATGTACAAATTAGAGAGTATCAAGGCCAAAGATACTTCATCTTCCCAATACACGACAACTTCCATTGGACGATTGTTGTGTACGACGTGAAAGACAATGTATGGAGGCATTATAACTCGCTATGCCCAAGACCCAGCATACGTGACCCATATATTGACAAAGCACAAATAGTGGTAAGTGGCTGACACATATAATACTTGTTATGATGTGTAATATTTGAACTTGGATGTATGCACTATGTTGCTTGGTGCCTAATATGAAATTTCATTATTGGCAGAGGGACTACATCGAGGCTTTGGTGTGCAACATTGGACCATCATCACCATTATGGACCAAACTATCAAGCCAAAATACTTCGCAACCAATCATATCAGTCGACATCTGTCCTCAGCAAGCATCAGATTTGTAAGCCTAAAATCGATTTGTACACATGTTCCACAACCATTACATACATAAATTTCAAAATCTAACAAGAAGTTTGCATTTTCAGGGTGGATTGCGGGCCTCTAGTTTGTTACATCATGAGGGCGCATGTATACTGTGAAGAAATTGTTGACAGCCTAGATCACTTTGAATGGTGTCAAATAAGAGACTCATTAGTACACCTTTTTCTGAATCACAGCAAGACAGTGCAATGTCAAAACCTATAGGTGGGGGGTGTCCACCTATCACTGTTATCCAAATCTGTTATCCAGATTTAAGACAATTTAGTGTCAATAAATTTGACATATTGGAGCAGACTAGCTTAATTGTAAATGAAGTCTATATCACCGCTTGTACAGATATTTTTCAGTCAATATATGTATATGCATGTTGAGGCCTATTTTGTGTTGGTCATGCACATTGAAATTGTATTTTCTTTTCTTTTTTTGACACATGACATGATGTGAATTTTCACATCGCGGAATGATCATACACTTTCTTATGTTTTAAAGCCATACTACATGGATGTGAATATTGCTTAAAGTGTTATTGTAACACAATATGACAGGTGTGAATATGATATTTCTTAACACATAAGTCAATATTCACAGCTAATAATTTGATGATGTGAATATTCACATTGTAACTTTTGATTATTTGAATGGCAGCAACGATGTCAATATTCACAGCATGCCCATTCATGCATCATAATTTACACAAGAACATCTAATTTTTGCTAGCAACAAACATTGACAATTACATTTTGTAATATATATATATATATATATGAATATTCACATTTCTGAGTTGATGATGTGAATGGTTACATTGATGTAAACGTTCATGTCATCTACTTTGATGCTGTCAACGGAAACAAGAACGTGAATATTCACACCACAAAAATGTTTAAAAGTTCAACCCATGTGCAATTATTCACACAATGTGATTGTATTACACAAGTGTAAATGTTAACATCATGTATTCATCCAAAACACAACAACAAAAATGTTAGTTTGGTACCTTAAAAAATTAAAAATAAAACACAAATCAAATACTAATACATTATTATGTTTGCCAACGCAACGTAATCTTATTGCAACACAATGTGTGCCAACATAACACAATCTTATTTCAACAATCAATACAAGAATCCCATGTAATACACAATGTTGAAATAAAAAATGTACACCCTATATCAGCTCCTTGCATGATTTCCGATTGTGGCTTCCCAACTTATCACATCTCTCGCACCTTATTTGTTTCAGTTTCTCACCCTTAATGGGATTCTATTCTTTTTCAGCCTTCCGAGTGGTCTTTTCACAATTGGTGGGTATATAGTGAAGTCCGTGGGATCGAAATGCGGCTTTTCCACCGATGGTATAGGGAATATGGCACCCGAATAGGCTGCACGATATGTCTGTACATGAAAGTAATGTTCCACACAATCATTGAGATTGTAGCGGCTCTTCTGAATAGCAATAACAACATGGTCACATGAGAATCCATTGATTTGCCATTTGAAGCAAGGACATGTACGCCTCGAAACATCAACTGTAACAAATAGTATCGAATGAACTTCAAACACATCCTCATTGGCTTTACTAACTTGCCAAGACCTGCTGTCATTGAACGAATCCATAAGCATTGTTTCGAATGTAGGACAAATAAGCTCATTCCATTTGTTTGCTTGGTCACGCCGTGCAGACATTTGCCGCATCAACTGAGTACGAATTGTGTCCACCATTTGAGTGATAGGAAGATTACGTGTTTCTTTAATCCAGTTATTAAATGACTCCGCCGCATTGGATGTCATCTCCCCATAGCGCATGCCCCTGCACAATATCACAAACATTGTACAATACAGAATTTAACAGGTCTGAATATTCACATTGACAGATGTGAACATTAATATCATTCGCAGTGAACATTATATGCTTATTATGTTGTTAACTTAAATTATAAACAGATGTGAATGTTAACAACAACATAATATGGTAGGTGTCAACATTCACATCTGTAATACATTGCATGGCTGTTTGACAAATTAACAAATGTAAACATTCACATCATTCATCATTAGCAGATGTGAACATTCACATCATTCACATTGAACATGAAACACAATTGGACAATTATTACCATTCTAAACTGAAAATTCACATTGCTACCATTCTAAACTTGACAAATGGAACACTTTAGGAAACTATTATTACCTGAAGTATGAATTTGCCCAGTGCTCAGGTGCCAAGTCCTTGAAAAATTATGTGTTCGTTGTTTACCCTCATTTTTTAATTTTGCAAGCTTTTTATGGAACCCTACCACAGTTGGCTCGTAAGCACAGTCACCCAAACTACTTACTAGGTGATCCCTAAATCCATTATCAATTCCTTTCATCCAGTCTCTTAAATTGTTCTTCAGGTGTTGTAAGCAATAACCGTGATGAGCTGATAGGAACACCTTTGGCATAGCTTCCAACAGACCAAGATTACGATCCGAAATAAAAGTAATATGGCGCTTACCATCAACAACCTTCCCAAGTTCATGCAAGAACCACGACCAATTGGTCGTGGTCTCTGAATCAACAATTGCAAATGCAACAAGAAATAGACCTACAACACAACACCAATACACAACTGTTCACAATATTCCAAAGTGAATAGAAAATAATATAAACGAAACAGATCATGTGAATGTTTTTATCTACATTGCCCTATTACTATTGTTATTTTTGGATTTGGGTTCGTAAACATCAATGATGTGAACATTTACATTAACGACCATTAATAATTCATTGTTGATTGTTGAGTCATTGATAATGTGAACATTCACAGTACTGTTCATTAATGGGTAAACTGACATTAGTATACACTGATGTGAACATTCACATCAATGCATAATAATGTGAATGTTCACATTACTGTTATTAGCAGACCCATTATTAGCAGACCCAGATGTGAACATTCACATCAGTGCATACTAATGTCAATGTTCACATTACTTATAATTTCTCAATCACTCATATTTTCTTATAATTTCTCAATCACTCATATTTTGTTGTTGTTCACATCAATGTGTATTGATGTAAACATTAACACCAGTGTAAATGTGGAACACATTGTATAATCGTCTGTCATTTGTCCAGACTATGCTGCTCAATGTAAATATTGACATGAATAGACAGCTAAAAAAAATACTAACCATTGTTTCCATCTTTCGCCGTTGCCGCAAGTAGCTGACCTTTGTACTTTCCTTTGAGGAATGTTCCATCCAGGACTAATAAAGGCCAACAAGAATTGAACCCAGAAATAAGCGCAGCGAATGACACAAAGAAACGAGAAAACTATTGACTACTCGCATCATAGTCAATATTGACATAACTCCCCGGATTGTACCGCATCATAGCATCCGAATACCACCGCAGCTGGTCAAACCATAATGAGTGATCTCCATAAATACCAGCCTTTGCTTTCTTCACACCCAACCATACGACATGGTAATTCACATCTAACCCACAATCCCTCTTCAAAATAGTCACCACCTCGCATGGCCGAGTCAACGACTTGTCCCTCACAATTTCAGATATGGTACTCGACACCAAATCCGAACTAACTGGCGAATTCTTCGATGTTCGAACATCCGTACCACAACTATGCACATCACTAAATCTCTTGATGTAGAAAAAACCATTTGCTTGTTGTGCTCTACAATGTATAGCCCACAAGTAGCCTCTCTCCTCACGCATCACACACACGCAGTAACTCTTGTTGTTTCATTCTTGATATACGTAAACTGAAACCCACATTGGATGGCATACTTACATAAAACATCACGAAATTCTTGTGCACCTCTAACAAACTATTGTCCCACATGCGTAATACCATTTGCCCAAGGGGCTGACAACAACACATTCTCTTTATGGTGGCAAAATCTCCGTAGTGCATCAATTTCTTCCTCTACCCCCACGCACAGCGATCCCGAGCTACTTAACTGACCAATATCACTTTTCAACTCAACAACAACTTCTACATGTTGTACCCCCATTGATTTAGCAAGCAGTAACATATTCTGAAATTCTTCCTCATTGTCCAAATCACACCTATTAATCCTAGGTAACCGACAGAACAATGAAATAAAACCAGCAGACAACTCCCCCCATTTTTCACACAAACAGTCCACCAAACGCGAATAACACAATGCACGGGCAACATTTATTACAGTTGTACTTCAACCATATGTACACACCAACATCATAAAGGTATCCATCTCCTGCAAAAACACAACAATACAACAATCAACAATAATCCAAAACGATATGAAAATTCACATTGTGCAAAAATTAGATGACTACGTTTACAGTTCAAGTGTTAAATCCATAATTCACATTAACAAGATGTGAATATTCACATTGATATATATACTCTGAATTATATCACCCACACAAAGCCTCATTAAGCAAACATCAAAGTAAAATGAGAACATCCACATTCTTCACATAATATTAACAAGATGTAAACATTCACATTGATACATATACTCTGAATTATATCACCCACACACAGCCTCATTATGGATACATCAAAGTAAAATGAGAACTACACATTCTTCACATAATCTGAATGACCTCCCCTCCACAGGACCACGTATGATGCATATAATTGAAAAAACAGATCATCCGATCCATATCAATCAAAAAATAGAGCATCTGATCCATCATACAAATCAAAACATAAAGTGAACATGTATTCATAACCAAAATGATACTAACCTTAATCATGCAATCCTACAATCGTCTAGTAACTCGAAAACAACTGCTTTGAAGTAGTTATACTCCAGAAAATGTGACAACCGAACACCTTCAAATTCATCGTCTTCACTTGAAAATTACCGAACCAGACTACACCAGCAACAATGAAACCCTAGCACATCAAAGCCTCAGAACGAGCATGCAAGATAGAAACGTATCCATCTGAATTAGAATGATGATGAAAAGCGTTAAGATAGAAACTGCCAAAACTGAATCAACGAAATCACAGGGAACGTGTTATATATTAACACAGTATATATATATAGGCATAATAGTCTAAGTAAAAATATAAAATTATTAAAATAGACTTTATGAAATAAAAAGAAAAGTATATGGGACTAATAAGGTTATAATATTCCTCTGTGGACCTAATGGGTTATAACAACTCCAAAATGGATTTATCAATAAAAATTCCTAAATTATTTGATTTGGGAATGACTTTTGACTTTTTAAAATTTTTTGTGAGAGAAAAAATATAATAATTATGGGTTAGATGTGATATTTTATTTTATTAGACTGAAAACCTATTTTATTTTTAGGAGTTTTTTTTATAAATCCACTTTCTAAGAGCTTTATTCTATCCAACCCATATTCTTTAAAGATTCGGCTTTATCATCATCATCTCTAGAGAGACCAGACCATCACTCGATTCTTTCAATGCTTCTCTCTCCTCTCCCGTTTCTCTCTCTAAAATCTCAACCAAGGAAAATCACAACTCTGGTGAAGAAGATACGAAGAGATAGATACGAAGTGGTTTCGATCTATTGCTTGAAACCAACTTGTTAGGAAGTGCTATGTCGATTGAAGATATTTTGTCAAGCTGTAACTCTGATTCAGTGGTAAGTTCCAACAGCAAGACTGAAGAACTTGCTGTTGGGAACAGTAGTATGATTGGTTCAGCAAGTGATTTGTCCCATATTAAATCTGAGACATTCACAGAATCACCAAAAGAAGCAAATATTGGTGATCGTGAGATGCAATCTTCAACGATGCTTCTTGAGCAAGAGACTAATGTAAAAGGGAGTGAAGAAAGTAACAGAGATGAAGTTTTATCTGATGTTGCAGTCACACCTAGTCAAACTACAAGTAAAGAGGATATAGGTTGTTTTTGGCATTATAAACTGGAAAAATTGAGGCAAATTAAGCACTGAAATAGAAGAATCACATCCTAATTGCCCAGCTTAAAATCCAGAGAAAATGTCTTACAGTCCACAGAATCTACAATGTCTTCAGGTTCAAAAGAAAAATTAGTTAGTTCTATCTCCTCATTGTTGGTATATACATATATATATATATATATATGTATGCATATATTGTTTGTGTTGACAGTGTTGAATACAATGTTTCCTACAAGCCAGAGAAATTTTGTGTTGACAATGTTGAATTTCTCTGTATTGCCAGAATTTCTCGGGATTTGGTCACTTTTCTCTAGATTTGGCAATTTTCTCTGGATTACCCTTGAATTTTCTCTAGATTTGGCAATTTTCTCTAGATCAAATTTTCTCTAAATTTGAAAATTTTCTCTGGATTACCCTTGAATTTTCTTTGAATTTGGTAATTTTCTTTGGATCAAATTTTCTTTGGATTTGGCATTTTCTCTGGATTTGGTCATTTTCTCTGGATTACCCATGAATTTTCTCTGGATTGAATTTTCAGAGGATGGGCTTTTAATTTGTTATTTTCCATTGAGACAAATGAAGCTTTAGTTTTAACAAAACAATAATTTCTTTATGAACGACTTTCTAGCCATAATATTTGAGGTTTGCACCATATTTGACAATGGTACTATAGTTCTTGTAGAATGATGATTGCTTGTTGAAGTAGAATCATTGGCTTGGGTTGGTGCTATCTCAATGTGTAGGAGATGTAGTCATAAAAGTTGAAACCTGTTTTCATAATATTAAGACACAAGGTCCAAGAATGAAGATGGGTTAGAATTTCTGTTGCATTTATGCTATCAATTGGAGACCATTAGACAATTAATATTGTGATACTTGATTGAAACAAGCCTTCTATGTAAAATTTTACAATTGTATCTAATACAGATTTACCCTGTAATATAAATACATATACATATATCAATTATGACTTTTACTTCTTGATTAATAGTTTGATTCTCTTTTGTTTTGTTATCTTTTAATATTTTCCTGGTTTGGAAAAGATGGATCCATGTAGCGACCCTGGGTATTTGGGACAAAGACTCGTTGAGTTGAGTGAAGTTTTCATGATTTTGAGCAATTCAGGATTTATATGTTTTTCACTTGTGGCGGTTGTTCAATTTTCTCCGGTTTGTTGTTGTCTAAATGGCTTACAGTCTGGTTTGATAAAAAACAAAGAGAAAATTATGAGCAAACCAAAGAAAATTGGCCAAAAACACAGAGAAATTCTCTAGGAGGTCCAGAGAAATTCTTTGGGAAGTGCAGAGAAATTGGAGAGAATTTCTCTAAGAAGTCCAGAGAAATTCTCTAGGACCAATTTTCTCTAGATCAATGTTGAGGGATCTTAGACATTATGAAAATATTGGGTGTCTTTTATGCTATAAAATCTTAATAACAGAGACTTTAAAAAAAAATCTCTTTTATTTTAAGTTAGTTGGGGTCTTATTTAATTTTTTTTTTTGGATTTAAAACATATCTAATAAATTACACTAAACTAGGAAGGGGCCCTTTTTGGGGTCTATTTTGAGGGGCCCTAAGCCATGGCCTAGTAGACCTATGCCCAGAGCCAGCCCTAACTAATATGGTAATACACAATATGATAATAACACAATATGATAATATAGATATATGATAAGTATGACAAATAGAATATATAGTTATTATATTTAACAGACATAATGCAACTAATGCAATGTGATACGAGTTGGTGATCATCAAATTATTATGCAAAGTCACTCTGTAATCCTAAATCTTATTTTTTTTAAAAAAATTATGATAGTAAATAATCAGTTGAACGAAAAGAAAGGGTGGCAGCCGCTTTGGAAAATCTTAACCTTGTAGATGTGAATGACGAATGTCTAGCTCCATCTTAATTTTTGTGTTGGATCATTTTAATATCTTTTATTTTTATTTTATTTTTTTGTGACTTTTTTGGTTTTATTCGTGAATCTTATTTTGTTTGGTGAATGGAAATTCATTATTTTTTGGTGACCTTTTGTCATATTCATGAATGGAGATTAATTGAAGTTCCTGAACTTGGTGGTGAGTTAATATTTGGAGACTCTCCATTTCTCTAGTTTAGTGGTCATTATTTTTTTTGGTGTAATTTGTAAGGTCCTAGTGGTCTATAAATAGTTCCTCTCATCTACTCTTTTCTACACCAACTATTTTTTATACTTGAGAGATTACTAGCTAAAGAATGGTGTTTTTTCTTGGTGGAGCTTTGGGTTCACCATCTTGTGCAGAGTTGGCTTGAACCACACGACAAGTGGTCGGACTGTTGTATCCTAGAGGGGACAAGTCATAGTTTCGTGACTGCTACATTGGTATTTGGGTTCTTCCTACTGCAATAGGCTTGATTTCCTTAAAGAAAATGAGATATCCGTGCCTCAGCCTGATCTATTTGTATCTCATTTTCTTTGCATTATTTATCAATAAAATACAATTTTTTTGGTATTTTCACCAACAATTTTAAGGAGATCAACCATGGAACAAGTACCAAAAAAAACTAATGATGGAATTGGAGATCTCAACAAGCCTTTCAAGTTCAAGGGAGTTCATTTTAAGAGATGGAAATGAAAAGTTCTTTTTTACCTCAGCCTTTTGAAAATTGCTTATGTTTTTACTAAGAAGAACCCAAACAAAATCCTAACCGAAGAGATGAATGATGAAGACTACGAGGCACATGAAGTAAAAGTGGCTTCCTACAATACAGATGAGTATAAATGTCATTTTTCATCTCTTAAATTGCCTTGCTATTCAATTTTATGATTACTATGACACCATTTACACTTCCACAAGATTTCCAAATGATAGTTACAGAAGTAAGATCTGAAAGCATTAAGAATGGTGACAACTTGGTAGTTGTAGAACTTGTTGACAAGTTACCACCATCTTGGAGAGAATTCCAAAAGAGCATGCGCCACAAACAAAAGGAGACTTCCTTAGAGGCGTTGATCACTCGTATCCGAGTCGAAGAGGAGGCTAAAGCCAAGATGCATTAATAACACAAGAAGGTAATGACAATTTTACTACAAAGATAAACTTTGTTTCCGCAAAAAATAACTTACCCAAAGCTCACAATTCTAAGAAAGCTTATTTGAAGCCTTATAAAAAGAATATGAAGAATCATGGTAAACCTCACAATAAATGGATTAATTCCTAAAGTGACAAAAAATTTTGAGAAATGTGAAGTTTGCAGTGAAGCAAAAATTACCAAGAGGCCTCATAAAAGTATTGAGAAAAATACCAAATTGCTAGAATTATTTCATACTAATTTGTGTAAATTTGAAGGAATTTTAACTTGTGGTGATAACTGATATTTTATCACTTTTATTGATGATTTTTCAAAATATACAAATGTATATTTATTAAAAAAATAAAGGTGATGTTTTTTAGAAACTTAAAGAATTTTTTCTTGAAGTAGAAAATCAATTCGGTAAAAAGATTAAGCGAATTAGAAGTGATAGAGGCCAGGAGTAAGAATCTCTAGGATTCAACTCTTTTGCTCAGCCATGGGAAGAATTATGAGATATTTATCTAGTACCAAAAATTATGATTTGTTTTATAACAAGTATCCTGCGGTACTTGAGAGATGTAGTGATGCCGATTGGAACACTTTGTCAGGTGATTCTCTCTCTACCTCGGGTTTTATTTTTACCTTGGGTGGTGGTGCTATATGTTGGAAGTCTAAAAAACATATTATAATTGCTAATTCTACTATGGAAGCTGAACTTATAGCGTTAGGTTCGGTATGTGAGGAAGCGAATTGGTTGAGAAATTTGTTACATGAAATTCCTTTTTAGGAAAAACCAATTCCTTATATGTTAATTCGTTGTGATAGCACTTCTGTAATTGGTAGAGTGAACAATTATTTTAATAATGGTAAATCCAGACCTATTCGAAGGAAACACGGTAATGTGAGATCCTATTTGAGTAATGACATCATAACTGTGAATTATGTAAGATCTTGTAATAATCTTACGGATCCGTTAACCAAGGCCTTGGCGAGAGATAGGGTTTGGAATACATCAAGGGAGATGGGTTTAAAGTCTATAAAATCATAAACCATGTATGAAGATAACCAACCTGGGGACCAGAGATCCTATAACTAGGTTCAATGGGAAGAACGAATCATTTGGTAGTTGTAAAAATGCACTCCTTAATATTTTGTTGTCGAACGTTTTCCTAGATCTGATCAAAACAAACTAGGGTTGTGTTTAAAGTCTTCTTTGGAGATTTTTGATAGTTTTTCCTTGATGTTCTTAAGAGAGTTCTGAACTTATGCATTGAGATTCATACATCAAGGTGGTTGTTTCTTAAGTTTCAAGTGAGTTCTCTTCGGTGGATTCCGAAGATCAAAGCGTAGGATCCAAAAGGTGTTTGAGTCTACGCAGTCGTTAATTCGACGAGTGAAGTTGTGGTGTGGAATCAACTTCAGGATCAATTCCGTGACGAAGGTGTGGTGAAAAGAGTTACAGAAGATTCAGAGACAAATTGACTAGGGTTGGGTAATTTGTATGATTTCTTTGTAATCTTTTCGTTCTTCAGTAGTGGATTGATAGTGGCGGTTCGCCCGTGGTTTTTGATTACAATTGAAGGTTCTTCAATTGTGGTTTTTTCCACGTAAAAAATCGTTTGTGTTGATTTATTGTTTATTCTCAAAAACAAACAAACTAAAATCACTCTCGTAAGTGTTTGATGATTTTAGGTTGAGTGTTTTGAATTTATTGGGTTTTGGAATTAGTTAATCTTGATCTAATCACAAATCACGTAGGATTTTCATACTCTTTTCTACACCAACTATTTTTTATACTTGAGAGATTACTAGCCAAAGAAGAGTGTTTTTTCTTGGTGGAGCCTTGGGTTCACCATCTTGTGCAGAGTTGGCCTTAACCATACGACAAGTGGTCGGGCTGTTGTATCCTAGGGGGACAAGTCATAGTTTCGTGACTGCTGCATCGGTATTTGGGTTCTTCCTACTGCAGTGGGCTTGATCTCCTTAAAGAAAACGAGATATCTGTACCTCAGCCTGATCTATTTGTATCTCATTTTCTTTGCATTATTTATCAATAAAATAAAATTTTTCTGGTATTTTCACCAACATTATGCATTTCAATTAACCAAACAACATTTCCAGTGTTTCATATTTGTTAAGAATTTTTCATCACCTGTTCCAAGCTATTCCAATTACTTGATGTTGCTACTTCGCTTCTGTTTTCTGCTTTCGGTTACTATTACCAATCATTTGGTGCAAATTTTTTGGATTTCAAAAGTTTATCATAAGCTGTAAACAAAAGTTGCACAAAACACACTAACCCAAATTTTCAAAATAAAATAGGCTATGAGCAACCACAATAAGCTGCATCAAACAAGTAACAATTTTACAACTATGTTCTACAAGTATCTCAGAATTTTCTCACAAATTGAGATTAATAGAATGACACAAACTAAAGCAAAAAACTACAATGATGATCTTGTCATGTTTGTTTATTTCATCTCTCTTTTTCCAAGATAAACATCTCTAATCACTTGCAATTCCATGAGAGCATCACTAATATTGATTCTTTCACTTGGTAAATCTACAGAAAGAAGAGAGTTGTAAAATATTGGCTTACCCTAATTTGGGTGAGACCATGTCTATATATAATCAATATAAGATACATGGAAAAGGGAATTAAATAATTACACAATCAAATCCTAAAATTAAATTCCTAAATTAAATATACAATATTCCATATTCTAACATTCCATATTCCAACACTCCCCCTCAAGCTGGATCAAAGATGTCAACCAACCCCAGCTTGCCAATGGAAGATCGAAGCAGGGATGGTCCTACAGATTTGGTGAAGATATCGGCAGTCTGATCAGAAGATGGAACAAACGAAGGACAAACAATGCCAGCTTGAACCTTTTCCCGAATAAAATGAATATCAACCTCAATATGCTTAGTACGCTCATGAAGCACAGAGTCAGAGACAAGTAAGATAGCAGACTTATTGTCACAAAATAGCTTGGAGGAATTATTCTCCTCAAAGCCTAACTCAGTAAGAATGGACCGAAACTATAGTAACTCACATGTCCCATGAGCCGTGGCACGGTATTCAGTTTCAGTAGATGAGCGAGAAACAACCGCTTGTTTTTTGCTTTTCCATGACAGAAGATGGGTACCAAGGAAGATGCATACCCCAGAAGTGGAACGTCTATCAGTCAATGAACCTGCATAGTCTGCATCAGTAAAACAAGACAATCCTGTCTGAATCCCACCATTGAAGAATAAACCCAAACCTGGACATGACTTGAGATATCTCAAGATGTGGTGAACAGCATCAATGTGAACAGTACGAGGTGAATGCATAAACTGACTAACCACATTCACAGCAAATGTCAAATCTGGTCGTGTATTAGTCAAATAGATCAAATGTCCTACCAATCTCTGGCAGCGAGTTAGATCATAAAGCAACTCACCAGACTCAGCTGAAAGTTTCAAGTTCAGATCCATAGGAGTAGATGCAGGCTTGCACCCCATCATACTGGTGTCCCGAAGAAGATCCAAAGTAAACTTCCATTGGGACAATGATATCCCACTGCGAGAACGAGCTACTTCAATCCGCAAGAAATATTTGAGAGGACCCAAGTCCTTGATGCCAAAAACTCGACTGAGCTCCTATTTTACCTTAGCAATACCAATGGTGTCATCTCCTGTAAGGATGATATCATCCACATAGACTAACAAAATAATACATCTACCAATGGGCTGACGACAAATAAAGCATGTATGGTCGGAGTGACACTAAGTAAAATCCATGGATAGGATAACAGAGCTGAAACGATGGAACCATGCATGAGGAGATTCCTTCAAGCCATAGAGAGACTTACACAGACGACAGACCTTGCCAGCATACTCCCCCTCAGCCAGAAACCTGGGTAGAGAATCCATGTAGATCGTCTCAAGTAAGTTCCCATGGAGAAAAACATTCTTGACATCAAATTGATGAAGGTGCCAAGAAAAAGAGACAGCCAAGGAAATAAGTAAACGAACAGTGGTCAATTTAGCAACCAGTGCAAACGTAGCCCCAAAGTCCTTGCCAGGAACCTGTGTAAAGCCCTTAGTAACAAGACGAGCCTTATAGCGGTACATTGTACCATCAGCCAAGTGTTTGACAGTAAAAACCCACTTGCACCCAACAATCGTCTCACCAGAAGGTAAAGAGACAAGATCCCAAGTGTGATTATGCTCCAAAGCAGCCATTTCAGTTTGCAGAGCACCAACCCATTGGGGATTCTAGAGAGCCTCAGACACTGACCACGGGATAGAGACCGACTCAAGTTGGCTAAGAAAAGACCGATGAAAAGCTAAAAGGGCATCATAACATAAAAATTGGGAAATAGGGTGATTAGTACTTCTAAACCAACCAAACCGATTAGGGAAACAATGTTCACGAGTTGGATACCGGGAAGGAGTTGGGGAGGGAAAAGTAGAGGAAATACCTAGGCCTGAGGGTAGAGAAGATGCTGGAGGGGGCAGAGCACGAGGGCGACGAGAGTATGCCTGTAATGGCAGAGGACTAGCAGGGACAGAGCTAAGCGATGAGGAAAGAGCAAAGGAATCAATGATAGGAACACGACGAGCACTCAGTGACACAGCAGGAGGCGGTGCACGCGAGGCAGAATCCTGAAACACAAGGTTAGAACCAAAAAATGGCATATCTTCACAAAATGTGACATCCATAGAATGATAAAAACAACGAGACAACGGATCGTAACACCTATAACCTTTAGAGAGAGCGAAATAGTCCAAGAAGACGCATTTAAGAGACTTGTTATCTAACTTGGTCCAAGTTGGACGACAATCCTGAACAAAACAAGTACAACCAAACACGCGAGGCACAAGAGGAAATAACACAGTATCTGGTCGAAGTAACTGAAAAGGGGCCAACTCGTGAAGAATCCGACTAGTTGTCCGATTAATGAGATAAATAGCAGTACGCACAGCCATATGCCAGTAGAACTTAGGGACATTCATTCCACAAAGAAGACATCGGACAATAGACATAATATGATGGTTTTTATGTTCAGCAATCCCATTTTGTTCAGGGGTGTAAGTACAAGTGAGTTGCTGCAAAATTCCCTGCTAATTAAGTTGGGAGCGAAATGCATCAGAGATGTACTCCCTCTGCCCCCCATTATCAGAACGAACATTGCGTACAATGGTGTGGAATTGGGTTTTGACCATTTGGAGAAATTGAATAAATAGTGGAAGCACATTAGACTTCTTTTTAAGCAAATAAACCCAAGTACACCTAGAATGGTCATCTATGAAAGTTACATAATAGCGAAGCCCAGAAAAAGCCAAAAGAGGAGAAGGACCCCAGATATCAGAGTGAATAAGGTCAAACATACAGGGGGCACAATACATGCGAGGAATATAAAAAGTACGAGTATGTTTAGACAGTTCACAAACAACACAATGAAATTGATGGTCCTTGCAAGCTTTATTAAGTGACGGAAAAAGTAAACATAAATAATTAAAGTTTGCATGTCCTAAACGAGCATGCCACAAGGCTAAAGTTTGAAAATAAACACATAAGAAGATGACTCAGGTAACACAGCTGCTTGCAAGCCAGAAGTGGTAGGATGAGAAGGTGGTGGGTCCCCGAAGTAGTATAGCCCATCACGTTCAAACCCCCCTTGCCAAAAATCTTCTTCGAAGTCAGGTCCTGTAATAAGCAATGAGTAAGTAAGAAAATAACAGCACAATGAAGGTTTTTAGCAAGGTGACTCACAAAAAGAAGATTATAGGCAAAATGAGGCACATGTAAGACAGAAGTAAGTGCAATATCTAACGACAAGGACACATCACCCTTATGTTGGACATGTGAAATAGACCCATCAGCAAGACATACAGTCTGAGCAGTAGTAGAGACAAGAGATGATAATATGATCATTGGCCCCAGAATCCAATACCCAAGTAAGTGCAGTGCGAACATGAAAGGCTGTAAAAGTACCTGTAGCAAGTGTAGCAGTAGAAGGAACACTTGGAAACATGGTAGTGAATGAACCAAGTTGTGAATGAAGGCGACCAATCTGAGATTGAAGCTGATGAAGATCAATAGGATGAGTCGGCTGAGGAGTAATAAAGGTGTCTGCAATAACAGCAGTATGGGGAGAGCCTAAAGGGCATGCCCTTGCAAAGCGTTGCTTCAACTCAGGATGAAGCTTGAGGCACCATGCTTGGACATGACCAGCTGCACCACAATGGTGACAAATAACCTTGCTACTAGAAGCACGAGAACTAAACTTGGCAGCAAGAGCCATCTGATCTGAAACTGAAGATGAGGCAAGAATAGAGGAAGGAAGTGGAGCCACCGGTTGAATCAATCGACGACGACACTCCTCACTGTCAATAGTAGCAAAAGCCTCATATAAGTAAGCGGACCCACCCTGTTGAATCAATTTTTTTTTATTGGCAACCATATTTCCATCATACATGTCTTTTATCACATCCATATATCTTTTCACCATTTTTTAATTTATAAACACCCATAATATTTAATCTCAAAGCACCCTATCTAGGTTTTTAATAGGTATACAATGAGAAAATGAATGGAAAACGAGGGACATGGGTCAAGTGCATCCATTACACTTGACTCTTCTGGATGTGGGGATACAACAGGGTCCTGTAGCCTCTCATCGGGATTCATACCATTTATATTTTGATGATTCAAATCGTTCACATTGTAAGATTTATTGAGTGAATCATCCATGAAAAAAATTATATTAATCAGACATTTGTCACCACATAAAAATATCACATTTGTTTTAAAAAAAAATAAATGTCAAGTATGATTTTGATAATAAATTATTCATTATTTAGGCCCAGATCATGTGGTCATGAATGTCTAATTAACTTTTTATTTTATTTTATAGATATTTTACTTAACAAACCCTACAATATAAATAATATGGATTATCAAAATTAACCCAGTATTAACTTGCATGAAAGGTCGCAGCAGCATCCCAGGTCTAACTTTTCTTCTCCCTCCACTTACATTTTGCAACAGTGCAACCACTGCGAGTTGGAAACGGCTTTTTTATTTTTATATTTTTTTGCAAAGTGAAAAAAGGTGATTGTGTTTGAGAATAATTTTTTTTATTAAATAGGTAATTATAAAAAAAATTATTAATTAATTTGTACAATGTGACTTTTTGTTATAAGGTTCAATTTTAAACTTTTTTGACAAAAAAAAAATTACTTTTCAAAAGATTCCTAACCTAATATTCTGTTTAGATCGTGGAGATGTGTGAGAAAAAAAAATAATAATTATGTTTTTTGTCATTATGTTTGGATAAATAAAAAAAAAATGAATGTGATTTCTCATTTATCTTGTTTGGATAGAATAAGTAAAAAAAAAAAAGGAAATTAAAGTGTTTTATTTTATTTTATCCAAATAACTTTCCATATTAATAAGATATGTTTTTCATAAGGGTAATCTTGGTATTTTAAACAAGTTTCATTAAACTTAATTCTTTTCTAACCAAATCTCACCATTTTTAGTGAGAAACAAAAAACAAATTTAGTGAGAGCCCATCTGTCACCGTTCCTCACTCTACTTAACCATCCAAGCAAGTGAAAGGTTTCCAATTCTCGTTATTTTTCCTTTCTTTTTTCACTAAATCTCTCTATTCAAACATAGCGTAAGTGAAAAGGACAAAGAGAGATGAGAAGTAGAAATAAATTAATTTATTTTCATAATGTTATGATGATATTGTTATGGCATTATTATTGACTCCACTCATTATATAAATTACAAATATCAAAACCCTCTTAAATTATATCACACTATCAATTGATACACTAATTGGTATCTTAATTTATGCATATAACATTATTCTAATTATTTAGTAGATTTAAAATATTACTGCAAATCATTTATTACTTGATAAAAAATTTTTGAATTTCTCAACTTAAACCAATAAATAACAAGTTCGATGGATTTTCCCCAACCCATAATTTTTTAATTTAGACCACTTGTTGTCTTTAAGACTTTTTTCGTCTAGCACTAAGTGGAGAAGACTTAACAGACACGAGAGAGAAAAGGTGCTATTTGTTTGATTATATTTTGCGTCTCTTAAGTTTCATAATTTTTTTATTTTAAAATATTTTTTCTATTTTAATCATTAATGTTAATTTTTATTAATTTACATTTAAAACTTATTTTCTTTTAATTTTAGAAGAAAAATGTCACATTACCAGTCGTGTGGCAACATGTGACACAAAATTGATAAATTAGACTTTGCCCCCCTAAGTTTCAAAATTTTCATTTTAACCTTTCAAATACATTTTTTGTCACTTTCCCTCCGAATGTTTCTAATTTTTTTTTTTAAATTACTTCCAAAATTCTGTCCAATTTTAAGACCAAAACCCAAATCCTAAAATCCAACTCAAATTCCGACTACCCTCTCTTTCTCATTTTTCAAATTCACCAGGAAACTTTAACAGAAAATGAAATTTCTTTTGAGCTTCACTGAGTGAGTAGAGGTTTTTCCTGGTAATGTTTCCTGTATCTAGTTCTAAAGAGCAATATATTATCATTAACATAATGCAACTTATGCGATGTGATATGAGTTGGTGATCATCAAATTATTATGCAGAGTCACTCTGTAATCCTAAATCTTATTTTTTTTAATAAAAAAAATTATGATAGTAAATAATCAGTTGAATGAAAAAGAAAGGGTGGCAGCCGCTTTGGAAAATCTTAACATTGTAGATGTGGATGACGAATGCCTGGCTCCATCTTAATTTATGCATTTCAGTTAACCAAACAACATTTCCAGTGTTTCATATTCCAATCGATTTCAATTACTTGCTGCTGCTGCTTCGCTTCTGTTTTCTACTTTCTGTTGGGTATACCTCCTTATTGGAGTGTGAGACCCAATTGGTTTGTTAAAGAATTTTAATTTGACTTGGTTTAGGTATAATATATTTTTATATATTATATTTGTGGAGATCCAATCCAATTTGGAAACAACTAAGGTTTGATAATAAACCCTAAATCCACAATATTATGATTGGCATTATCTTTCCCAAAAAGAAAAAGTGCAGCCGTTGTTTTTTGCTTGGGAGGTTGCAGCACAGTTTTAATCAATTGTTGGTGGGATTTGCTTTGTGGAACAACAACAAGTTGGTGCATCTTTGTTTGGATGCTTTGGTGAAGTTGATTTGGGTCGTTATTTTGGGTCTTCTTCAACTCTGGTTCTGAAGATTTTGGTTCATCTATTTGATGAGGTCTTTCCGCTTGTTTATTTGTGATTATTTGGAATTCACCTAAGGGTGGTTTTGTGAGACCATTAGTGTCTCGTTTGTAATCATTTGGAACTTATTTGGTTGATAGTGGAATCGGATTTCGATCCCGTGGACATACCTCACATTCAGGGAACCACATAAAAATTCTTGTGTTGCCTTTGATTTAATTTTTCCGCATTAGTTTTTATTCCCATTGATTGATTTACTTGTGGGGAATCACATCGATTTTCCCTAACACTTTCAATTACTGTAACCAATTATTTGGTGCAAACTATTTAGATTTCAAAAGTTCATCATAAGCTGTAAACAAAAGTTGCACAAAACACACTAACACAAATTTTCAAAATAAAATAGGCTATAAGCACCCACAATAAGCTGTATCAAACAAGTAACGATTTTACAACTATGTTCTACAAGTATCTCAGAATTTTCTCACAAAATGAGATTAATAGAATCACACAAACTAAAGCAAAAAACTACAATGATGATCTTGTCATCTTTGTTTATTTCATCTCTCTTTTTCCGAGATAAACATCTCTAATCACTTGCAATTCCATGAGAGCATCACTAATATTGATTCTTTCACTTGCTAAATCTACAGAACACATAACTCCAATTTGAAGAATACATCCCAAGCACTTCACTGTCCCGACAATATCACCTCTGCTGCTTCCGCTAGTCCTATTTGATTCATTTGGCCCTTCTGATATCAGTGAAGGATCAACAATCTCCATCACCTGCTCAGCAGCAGCCCTCTTAACATAGTTATGGAGGTTAAAATTGTCTGCAAACATGTTGTCGGTTGGTCTTTTCCCTATAAACATCTCTAGTAAAAGAATCCCATAACTGTACACATCACTTTTTATTGACACTTCCCCACCTACAGCATATTCTGCAAGTAGAAGCAATCACAACAGTTTGATATTAATTTTGTTTTCTTCATTTTCGTTATTCATATTTTTTTTTGAAACAAAAACAATGCATCAAAAACACCCGGTCATTTTTGTCATATTTAAAATTTTTGTGCATTAATGTTTTTCAAAAATTCGAAAATAACCTTTTGGAGTTGTCCAAAAAAGTTGGTTGTTTTTAGAGAAAAAAAAAATGTAGAAACTATACCAACCAGGCTAAACTTCCAGAATATTCTAAGATTGGTATTTTGATAGATTAAACAGCTTTTGACATCACATGGAAATTTAGAATATTCAATTCAATACCAATTAATCTTGTTATGTAAAATGGAGACTTTTTCCATATGTGAGGTTAAAATAATGTAACTGAAATCATGTAGTTTGATACAAATACTGATTCTTTTAGTGTACAACACAAATTAGAATGAAAACTTTCAACAAAAGAACTATAAAATTGATAAAATTACCTGGAGCAATATATCCAATTGTTCCTCTAATTCTACTTGAAGTACTGTTGTGTGTATGAGTGGATGCACTTGTCTTGGTGAGACAAATTCTTGCTAGACCAAAATCGCTGACACGGCCAGAGAGATCATCATCAAGAAGAACATTGCTCGGTTTCAAATCGCAGTGAATGATAAGTGTTTCACAATGGTTGTGAAGATAATCCAATGCAGAGGCTACATCAACTGCAATATTGAGCCTTTGAACAAGGTTCAAGTTCCTAGAGTCCTCCTGGTTCAGTGAACTCGAATGTAACCAGCTCTCAAGACTCCCGTTGGATATGAATTCAAAGACCAAAGCCTTGAACTCATTGCCTTGGAAGTCTATGCTTGAGCAAGCAGTGACTATCTTAACAAGATTTCGATGACAGATGTTCCTCAATGCTTCACATTTAGCCAAGAAACTCTTGTTGCATCCCCTTACTTGAAGATTGAGTACCTTGACAGCAATTGCTTTCGTAGTTTCACAATTCAGAATCCATTTGTACACAGAACCATAGCTTCCCTCGCCAATCATATTTCTCAAAGAGAATCCTTCAGTTGCCTGAAGAAGTTCTGCATAAGAAATATTTGGATATTGGTTGGCAAACAACAAGGTTGAAGCAATTTTCTCTTTCAACCCTTTGTTCCAATACATTTTGGCACAAATGCATGCTACAGCAAAATGATGCAGACAAGAACACTAATTGCAATAATTAGTACTCTATTGGATAAATGCTTTTTTTGTTACTTCAAAATTTTTGTGGGACATGCAGGCAATTGCAATGCTTTATTTCCTCCACAAAGCTTGTTATTTCCCATAATTGAGAATACACTGATATTGCTACACACTCCTTCACTAGGAACTTCACCCTCAAACCTATTATAGGAAAGTTTGAGGTATTGAATCAAAGAGAAATCACCTAGAAAACTCGGAATCTTTCCAAACAAACTATTATAAGAAAGGTCTAGCATTTGAAGTCCCCTTAATTGTTTAAAAGATGGTGGAATAGTACCTTCAAAATGGTTACCCTCCATATTAAGAAATTCCAGCACTAGACAATCACCAAGAGTGCTTGGAATGTTTCCTGATAGTCGGTTTCTTGAAACATCAAAGAGCCCAATATTTTTCATATTACTCACTTCTGATGGTAGTGGTCCTGCTAGGAAATTCTGAGCTACAGAGAGGCCTAGAGTGAGTGAAGGAAGTCCAACAATTTGTTTGGGTATCATACCTTGGTATTTGCTTCTTTGCTTGAGCGAGAGTTCTTGCGCTCGAGCGAGGATTGAGGGTCTTCAGGTTTCTTTTCAGACGCAGCTTCTGCTCGAGCAAGCTTTCTTGCGCTCGAGCGAGCCTGGTCTGGTGTGTCTCTTCGCTCGAGCGAGAAGTCTTGCGCTCGAGCGTGCATCTACGTCTCTTTTAGACCTGAAGGTTGGTATTCTTCGCTTGAGCGAGCGAGCGAGCCCTATGTTTTGTGTTTCTTCGCTCAAGCGAGAACTCTGGCGCTCGAGCGTGCACCTGGGTTGCAGACCTGAAGCTTCTCATTGTTCACTCGAGCGACGCTGTTTGTGCTCGAGTGAGGTTCTTTTGTGTCTGGTCGCTCGAGCGACCACTCCTTCGCTCGAGCGAGCCTCGTATATATCAGTTCGCAACAAGGGTCTTCTTCTTCACTTTTTAATCTCCTTTTCATTCCAAACCCTAAAATCGGCAATCTCTCTCTCTAAACACACTCTCTCTCTATAAGTACTCCTTGTTCTAGGAGTTTTGTACCCTAGTCCCTTTGTAAGAAAGTTAGAGCTTGGCTTGGGCTTCCCATTGATCCGAAAATTTATAGATTTGGAGCATCTTGGGTTTCACTCTTCTTCTCCTTTGAACTTCTTCGTTTAAGGTAGGGATAATCTACTCATTTTTATGAGCTTTAACATAAATGTTAGTTATTTGTATAAATGATGTAATTTGGAAATTTGGGAAGTCAAGGTTTGAGATTTGTAATACATAAAAGAGGGGTTTTGTGTTTTTAAGCTCCATGTGCATATGAGGTCTTGAAAATGGGGTTTGTGGGTTTAATTGGTGACATTTGGTCTTAAGATCAGTGTTTGAGAAAAGAGGGAAAATGCCCTAATTGAATTTAAATAATTAATTTGTATAATCAATTTGGTAATTGTGGGAATATGAAATTGGTTTGAAAATCATGAAATTGGATGGAATTGGAACTAATTGGTGTAGTTGGGTTGATGAATCACTCACCGATGGAGAATGTAATAAATTATCTGTTTAGAAATAACTGTTTTGGGCTATCAGTGGAGGATAGTCTTGATTGTTGTAGACACTGCATGATGATTAGGGAAATTGAAACTACAATTGGATTATGTCATTGAATGTGACGGTGGAATTAACACATTGAATATGTGAATCGTTGGGTCATTGTATATGACTAGGTGTTTAAATACATTGTATATGTATGTTGTGTGGGAGGAGATAGGGGATGTACTCCACTTGTTTGGGAGGAGATAGGGAATGGACTTCATTGATAATTAAGTTGGCCGGAGTGTCCAGGGTGAAAGTCCCAAAATCTTATATATATTTGGGTGCCGGTTCCCTTGGACGTAGTTCCGTAAAATGGCATGTGAATGGAAGTGTTGAATATTGTTGATTATTGAAGTGTTGAATATTGTTGATTAATGAAGTGTTAATACATGAGTTGTAGTCTCATTTCAAATTGTTTGGAAAATATTGAATAATGTAAGTGGATTGGCTATGGACAGAATGTGAGTTGGCTTATAAAGGTTGGATATTTATCAGATGCTAATGTTTTAGTTAATTCTCATTTAATGTTTAGCTTATCTCTACTGAGCTTTGGTTCACCCTTCTTGGGATACCATTTTCAGGTACAGGTGATATGCCGCCTCTAAGGATGTAACTTGGGAGGTTTAGAGGCTGAAGGCTTATTTTTTTTGTCGTTACCTTTTTGCATTACATGTAATTCAAGCCTAGGGCTTTATATGTAAACGAGTTAGAACTCTTTCGTTGTAACCAAGTATTTGACTTGAAATGTTGTAAGCCTGTAGGGCAACTATTTTGTTGATAACATGTAACCACTTTTTGTAAAGAACACTTTGATGAATGAATATACTTTCTTCTCCTATGTCTATGAATATCATGAATGATTGGTTTATGCATTTATTTTGAGGTTGTTACACTGTTTGATGACATCTGAGGATTTCTTGGTATCAAATCTTATTCTACTCCCAAATTACACATTTTCCCTTTTTTAATTTCTTGTTGGGTTTGTAGCTTGCGAGTATGGTTGATATTTAGGTCTCGTTTGGCAACTTACTGTTTTAGCCTAAAAATAAAAGTCACTAAGAGCATCTCCAACGATTCACCAAATTTTTCACCAAATCTAAGTAAAAAAAAGACCATTTTCTCAATCTGATGCAAACTGCTCCAATGGTTGCCATCAAAGCAGGGGTCGATCGGTTAGTGTATTTTTTTTTACCTCTTTGAACCTTTTGACCTGTTTAAACTAACTTATTTGCAAGGGAACCGGTCAACCGGCTGGTTGACCAGTTGGTCTCCCCCAACGGTCACATACAATAAATTGGTGAAATTTTCCCCCTGTTCTCACTTTGATGAAAAATTTAGTGAATTCTCGTTTTGATACCAATTGGATGAAATCATTGGAGCTGCAAAATGTGACTTTTTCACCAAATTTCAAATCTGATGCAAGGTTTAGTGAAACGTTGGAGATGGTCTAAAAAAAATTAAAAAGCCAATAATCCATACCAAAAAGTCAAAAATTCCATTTTCTCTCTACTTTTTACACTTCTTTTCGTAAAAAAATAAAGTCATTTCAAACATACTAATTTTTTTTTTCCTCATAGTTTAACCAAAAAATCAAAAAATTACTAAAATAGCATATTTTCAAACTGAGGCCTGAGTGTTGTGAGAAATAATAGTCATTAGTTAGTGAGCTGATCATTGTACTGTGTTCTTCCCATTTATTCTTTATTTCTATGCAATTTTGCTGTTTTTGTACCATAAAGATTAAATTTAAATTACTTGTTGCAATTCTAGATAATCCCAATTAAAGTAGCCTATTACACTTTTGTAGCCTTTATTTTTTGAGTAATGGTAGGGATCATGAAAAAAATATCACGAAATGCGTAATGAAGATTTTTCATCCATTGATTAGTGTGTGGTATTTTATTATATGTGTAATCGAAAGGTAGAGAATCTTTCATGATCATCTTCATGATCCCTAACATTACTCATATTTTTTTGTTCTTTAACCAAAACCAAAAAATAATGAACTAATCTCTTGCAGTAATTCTTAAAAGCTTGATTTCGTTTCTTGTTCTTATTTTTATTTGTGTTTTGTGTCTCTCCGATACCCATATTTATTTGTGTATCAACTCCTAAAATCTTGGGGAACTATGACCAAATTACTTAAGCTATAATGACTTGGGCTTGAGCTGAATTCAATCAGCGTGTATTCAGAACTGAAATATGGCAGCACAAAACATTATAAAAATCACTGAACAAAATGTTAAAAATGATCAGATAGGTCCATAACATTGGACCTATAAATTTTTCTTGCATACACCATCAAAATTCAAAATCCCTTACATCCAGAGACAAAATGTCTACTTATTTACTGATTTTTATTTTAAGCGGGAAGTTTCCATAAATAAGCTGCATCAAACAAGAAACAATTATACAATTATGTTATTCAGGTATCTCAGAATTTACTCATAACTGAGATGAATACAGTGACACAACAGAAAACTACAATGATGATCTTGTCATCTTGTTTATTTCTTCTCTCTTTTTCCGAGATAAACATCTCTAATCACTTGCAGTTCATTGAGAGCATCACCAATATTCATTCTTTCACTTGGTAAATCTGCAGAACACATAACTCCAATTTGAAGGATACATCCCAAGCACTTCAGTGTCCTAACAACATTGCCTCTGCTGCTTCCAGTAGTCCTATTTGATTCAGTTGGTCCTTCCGATATCAGTGAGGGATCAACAATCTCCATCACCTGCTCAGCAGCAGCCATCTTAACATGGTTATGGAGATTGAAATTGTCTGTAAACATGTTGTCTGTTGGTCTTTTTCCCGTAAACATCTCTAGTAAAACAATTCCATAACTATACACATCACCTTTTATTGATGCTTCCCCACCTACAGCATATTCTGCAAGTAGAAACAATCGCAGCAGTTTGATATTATTTTTGTTTTCTTCATTTTCGTATCATATTTTAAATTTTTGTGCATTTACATTTTTTAAAAATTCGAAAATAACCTTTTGGTGTTGTCCAAAAAGTTGGTTGTTTTTTGAGAAAAATTTCCAGAAACAGTGAGCAAAAAATTTTTTTTTTTGTGTGTTTTTTAGAAAACGAAAACACTGAACACTTAATAAACAAATAACAATACCAGACTTTGATCCTATGTAATGGAAGATTTCCGTTACGTATCTAATGACTTTAAAATAAGAACGCAAATTTATGATTATGGAAAGATCATTACACTTACCGTTAGATAATATAATGGAGCCTCTCCATTACTAACATGCAATAGAGAGGGTCGAAATTGCTGAAGGGGCTAAACTTCCAGAAAATTCTAAGATCAGTATTTTGACAGATGAAAAAGCTTTTGACATCACATGAAAATTTAGTATATTCAATTTAATTGCAGTTGCATTTGAATACTGATTAATCTCGTATAAAATAAGAACGCAAATTTATGATTATGGAAAGATCATTACACTTACCGTTAGATAATATAATGGAGCCTCTCCATTACTAACATGCAATAGAGAGGGTCGAAATTGCTGAAGGGGCTAAACTTCCAGAAAATTCTAAGATCAGTATTTTGACAGATAAAAAAGCTTTTGACATCACATGAAAATTTAGTATTCAATTTAATTGCAGTTGCAATTGAATACTGATTAATCTCGTTATGTAAAAGGTAGTCTTTTCCAAATATGAGGTTCAAATAATGTAACTGAATTCGCATAGTTTGATACACATACTGATCCTTTTAGTGTAAAACACAATTTAGAGTGAGAACTTTAACAAAAGATCTATAAAATTCATAAAATTACCTGGAGCCATATATCCAATTGTTCCTCTAATTCTACTTGAAGTACTGCTGTGTGTATGAGTGGATGCACTTGTCTCGGTCAGACAAATTCTTGCCAAACCAAAATCGCTTACACAGGCGGAGAGATCATCATCAAGAAGAACATTGCTCGGTTTCAAGTCACAGTGAATGACAGGTGTTTCACAGTGGTTGTGAAGATAATCCAATGCAGAGGCTACATCAACTGCAATATTAAGCCTTTGAACAAGGTTCAAGTTCCTGGAGTCCTCATTGTTCGATGATCTTGACGAATGTAGCCAGCTCTCAAGACTCCCATTGGATATGTATTCAAAGACCAAAGCCTTGAACTCATTGCCTTTGAAGTCTATGCTTGAGCAAGCAGTGATTATCTTAACAAGATTTCGATGTCGGATGTTCCTCAATGCTTCACATTCTGCCAAGAAACTCTTGCTGGCTCCCCTTACTTGAAGATTGAGTACCTTGACTGCAATTGCTCTTATAGTTTCAGAATTGAGAATCGCTTTGTACACAGAACCGTAGCTTCCCTCGCCAATCAAATTTCTTGGGGAGAATCCTTCAGTTGCCTGAAGAAGTTCTGCATAAGAAAGATTTGGGTACTGGTTCCCAAGAGACAAGGTTGAAGTTGTTTTCACTTTCAACCTTTTTTTCCAATACAGAGTCACACAAATGCATGCGAGCAGCAAAATGATGCAGACAGGAACACTAATTGCAATAATTAGTACTCTATTGGATAAATGCTTTTTTTGTTTCTTCAAAATTTTTGTGGGACATGCGGGCAATTGCAATGCTTTATTTCCTCCACAAAGCTTGTTATTTCCCGTAATTGAGAATGCACTGATATTGCTAAACACTCCTTCACTAGGAACTTCACCCTCAAACCTGTTATAGGAAAGGTTGAGCTATTGAATCAAAGACAAATCACCTAGAAAACTCGGAATCTTGCCAGACAAACTATTAAGAGAAAGGTCTAGCATTTGAAGTCCCCTTAATTGTTTAAAAGATGGTGGAATGGTACCTTCAAAATGGTTACCCTCCATATTAAGAAATTCCAACACTAGACAATCACCAAGAGTGCTTGGAATGTTTCCTGATAGTTGGTTTCTTGAAACATCGAATAGCCCAATATTTTTCATATAACTCACTTCTGATGGTAGTGGTCCTGCTAGGAAATTCTGAGCTACAGAGAGGCCTAGAGTGAGTGAAGGAAGTCCAACAATTTGTTTAGGTATCATGCCGGTAAGGCGATTTTGTGAAAGATCCAGTTCTTGTAGATTCACACAATTACCCAAAGAAACAGGTATATTTCCATCTAGCATATTTTGATTCGACAAAAGAATACTAAGTTTTGACATGTTACCGAAGGTGGCTGGAATCTTCCCCGATATTTTGTTGTTGGACAGATAGATCTCTTGCATCATTATAAATTTTCCAATGGAATTGGGAATGTTGCCAGTGAGATAGTTGTCATTTAATGTAAGCACCTCCAAGGTGACAATGCTCCCAATTTCCGGAGGTATGCTTCCTGATATGTAGTTCTGATCCAAATTCAGTCCTACGAGCTTGGTGGAGAGATTACCAATCGAAGTGGGCAACACACCTCCAAGCTGATTGTTATACAGAACCAACCACCTGAGTTTGGTGCAGTTAGTCAAGGAGGTGAGAAAGTGCAAGTCATTCGCTTTCTCAGCCGCAAGCGGATTACCCCCAAATTGTAAAACTTCAAGTTGTTGAAGATCACCCAAGTTCTGTGGTATGCCCCCAGTGAAAGAATTTTCAGCAAAAGAAATCTGTACGAGACCTGATGCATTGCCCAGCGAGCCAGGAATGGTCCCAGAGAACCAGTTTGCTCCCATCAAAATTGTTTCAAGTTTTGGAAAAACAAGGCCTAGATTAGGGGGCAAGCTTCCATGGAATTGATTTGAGGCTAGAGCTAGATAATGGATTTTTGAAATGTTGAAAAGAGCAGAAGGAATCGTACCAGTCAGCTTGTTATCAGACAACTGAAGCACTTCTAAGTTTGAGAGCTTTCCGAGTTCAATTGGAATTTGGCCTTGTAAATTGTTGGTTAACATATAAAGCCAACGTAGAGCCGAGAGGTTCCCAAGTGCTGGTGGGATTGTTGCAATAAAGTGATTCTGAGTTAGGTCTAAATATTCAAGCTTGGGCAGAGAACCGAGCTGAATAGGAACCTTCCCGCTGAGATCGTTCTTGATTAAATTGATGACTCTAAGGCCTGAACAATGTGTCACATTAACAGGAAATTCTCCCTTGAAAGAGTTGTTTCCAAGATAAAGTGACCGAATTCTGAACAATCGACCAACTGCTTGTGGAATCACTCCATGGAAGTTGTTGTCCACAAGGTCGATCACTCGAAGGAAGGTAAGGTTTCCTATGTGAGGAGACAAGGAACCTGATAATTTAAGTGATGAAAGGTTTATAGCACTCACTCTCTGGTGATGCCTATGACTGCAAGTTACTCCTTGCCATTTGCAGAAATGATGAGAATTATTCCATGAGCTAAAGACATTGAAAGGATCTTCCTGTATTCCATTCCTGATGGCTAGCAAAGCTTGCATATCTGTCTCATTTGTGAAACCAAAAGTGGGAACAGAGTTCATGTAAAAAAGGATGTAACAGAAAATGAGTAAGGAACAACTTAGTGGCTTCAAAAGCATGGTGTTCTGCTCCATTTGTTGTTTTATAAGATGAATGGGAAATGAGTACAAGTTAAATAGCCAAAATTCATAACAAACCTACTATTCTGTTTTTTTTTGTTTTTTGTTTTTCTTTCTCATGATTATTTAAGGTTGACTTACATACAGGCATATTAGCATTATGATTTTCTCTTTTTGGGATGGAAATATTTTTTGAAAAGTTAGAAATATCTGTTGTAATGTTTATTTTTGTGAGGCTAATTTCTTAATTTTTTCAAAAAGCAAGTTTTGCAAACTAAACCAAACAATGTAACTTCGCAAGACTCAACCCGATTCACAACTATGCAACTTTTTAGTCTCGTAGTTACGCTCTATTTGTTTCAACAGTAAAAAGAATATTTTTCAACAAAGTTTTTTTCCAAAGTACTTTTGTAATGACAAATGGATGTCCGGGCGGGCTAAGTGCACGATTATATAATATAGGTGTTTTTTTTTTAGCCAAACCACATAAGTGCACTATTATAAATAAATGTTAAAATAGTTTCTGAAATTAAACACATTAAATATAAAATTTAATTTTATAATAATGTTTAATAGCATGAATGCATTAAATATAATATTATTTTTAGTAAATATCCCAACATGAGTAAATCTTCAACCTGAGCAAATCCATTCGAGTTGCACTGGCAGATTAAATAAGCACATCTAATCAAAGTGATACAAGACACCGCTATAAATAAAATAGAAAATATAATCAAAATACCAAAAATTCACATCACTATACAAATCCTATGTTCAGTGGTAGTTGAGCATTTGCCCACCCAGGTAACTCACGGTATTTTTATGTCACCCTTTCCATCTCTATTTTTTCCCATTGTGCTTTTTATCTTAGAAAAACTCTATGGCCACTATAGCTATTTATAATATTCTACCTATTCCAAATTTTATTCTTATACAATTAAATAACCAAATCCTATACATATTAAGTTTCCCAATAAATTTTAAATTCTACCATCATAACTGTGCGGGAAAATCCCACATCGGTCTGTGAGGGACTATTTTCCCACCTTATAAGCAAGCTGGCTCCTCTTACCTTGCATAAGCCTTTTTCCCAGTGGGGGAGGAACAAAACCGTGCGGTCGGAATGTTAAAGCGGACAATATGTGCAAGGCTTTATTTGGCGCCGTCTGTGGGAACTCCCTCCGGGGTGACCGGAACTAGCGCGGCTGGGGGCTAATGTGCAGGAAAATCCCACATCGGTCTATGAGGGACTAGACCGTGCCTTGCACATATTGTCCGCTTTGGCATTCCGACCGCACGGTTTTGTTCCTTCCCCATTGGGGGAAAAGGCCTATACAAGGTAAAAGGAGCCAGCCTGCTTATAAGGTGGGAAAGTAATCCCTCACAGACCGATGTGATTAAATAAAGCCACTGGTCCACATCGGTCTGTGAGGGACTAGGCCGTGCCTTGCACATATTGTCCGCTTTGGCATTCTGACCGCACGGTTTTGTTCCTTTGGCATTCCGACCGCACGGTTTTGTTCCTTCCCCATTGGGGGAAAAGGCCTATGCAAGGTAAAAGGAGCCAGCCTACTTATAAGGTGGGAAAGTAATCCCTCACAGACCGATGTGGGATTTTCCCGCACATTAAATAAAGCCACTGGTCCCCGTGCCTTGCACATATTGTCCGCTTTGGCATTCCGACCGCACGGTTTTGTTCCTCCCCACTAGGAGCCACCGGTCCCCGTGGCTTGCACATATTGTCCGCTTTGGCATTCCGACCACACGGTTTTGTTCCTCCCCCACTGGGGGAAAAAGCCTATGCAAGGTCAGAGGAGTCAGCTTGCTTATAAGGTGGGAAAGTAGTCCCTCACAGACCGATGTGGGATTTTCCCGCACAATAACCTTAATACATATATAAATCAACCATATATATTATCACATGGGAACCCAACACAAATACCATGTAATTGACTCTTTTTTTAATAAAAAGAAAATAAAGCCAAGCAATCAACTGTAAAAATTGAAGAAACATTAATTAGTAAACTGTTCCCATGCATTCCTTCTTCTTTAAAAAATCTGATAGCATAAGAATTTATAGATCTACAGGCTCCTCTCCTATTTAACCAAAAAAATACTTTCCTCAAAAAAACATAAAAAACATTAGAATTTTTTTTTTTAAATGAAAAATGAAAAAGACATTTCATAAGGTGTACTATAAACTAAAATCTCGTCTTTGATTTTTTTTAGCTTAATCAATTACACTATTAGTTTTTTTGGTTTTTTTTTTTTAAAAAAAAAAAAATCCTTTCGTGTATGAAAGATGTGACAGATAATGTGACACAAAATGAATTAAAAATTAAAAATTGACTTTTAACTAACTTTCCAAATTACTTCAAACCTTTATACGTTGTCTCCTTCTCTTAAAGAAAATATAAGTCAAAGCAAATGTTAATAACTACTCCTAATGTATTATTTAATGTTCTCTTAAAGAAAATATAAGTCAAAGCAAATGTTAATAACTACTCCTAATGTATTATTTAATGTTCTCTTAAAGAAAATATAAGTCAAAGCAAATGTTAATAACTACTCCTAATGTATTATTTAATGTTCTCTTAAAGAAAATATAAGTCAAAGCAAATGTTAATAACTACTCCTAATGTATTATTTAATGTTCTCTTAAAGAAAATATAAGTCAAAGCAAATGTTAATAACTACTCCTAATGTATTATTTAATGTTCTCTTAAAGAAAATATAAGTCAAAGCAAATGTTAATAACTACTCCTAATGTATTATTTAATGTTCTCTTAAAGAAAATATAAGTCAAAGCAAATGTTAATAACTACTCCTAATGTATTATTTAATGTTCTCTTAAAGAAAATATAAGTCAAAGCAAATGTTAATAACTACTCCTAATGTATTATTTAATGTTCTCTTAAAGAAAATATAAGTCAAAGCAAATGTTAATAACTACTCCTAATGTATTATTTAATGTTCTCTTAAAGAAAATATAAGTCAAAGCAAATGTTAATAACTACTCCTAATGTATTATTTAATGTTCTCTTAAAGAAAATATAAGTCAAAGCAAATGTTAATAACTACTCCTAATGTATTATTTAATGTTCTCTTAAAGAAAATATAAGTCAAAGCAAATGTTAATAACTACTCCTAATGTATTATTTAATGTTCTCTTAAAGAAAATATAAGTCAAAGCAAATGTTAATAACTACTCCTAATGTATTATTTAATGTTCTCTTAAAGAAAATATAAGTCAAAGCAAATGTTAATAACTACTCCTAATGTATTATTTAATGTTCTCTTAAAGAAAATATAAGTCAAAGCAAATGTTAATAACTACTCCTAATGTATTATTTAATGTTCTCTTAAAGAAAATATAAGTCAAAGCAAATGTTAATAACTACTCCTAATGTATTATTTAATGTTCTCTTAAAGAAAATATAAGTCAAAGCAAATGTTAATAACTACTCCTAATGTATTATTTAATGTTCTCTTAAAGAAAATATAAGTCAAAGCAAATGTTAATAACTACTCCTAATGTATTATTTAATGTTCTCTTAAAGAAAATATAAGTCAAAGCAAATGTTAATAACTACTCCTAATGTATTATTTAATGTTCTCTTAAAGAAAATATAAGTCAAAGCAAATGTTAATAACTACTCCTAATGTATTATTTAATGTTCTCTTAAAGAAAATATAAGTCAAAGCAAATGTTAATAACTACTCCTAATGTATTATTTAATGTTCTCTTAAAGAAAATATAAGTCAAAGCAAATGTTAATAACTACTCCTAATGTATTATTTAATGTTCTCTTAAAGAAAATATAAGTCAAAGCAAATGTTAATAACTACTCCTAATGTATTATTTAATGTTCTCTTAAAGAAAATATAAGTCAAAGCAAATGTTAATAACTACTCCTAATGTATTATTTAATGTTCTCTTAAAGAAAATATAAGTCAAAGCAAATGTTAATAACTACTCCTAATGTATTATTTAATGTTCTCTTAAAGAAAATATAAGTCAAAGCAAATGTTAATAACTACTCCTAATGTATTATTTAATGTTCTCTTAAAGAAAATATAAGTCAAAGCAAATGTTAATAACTACTCCTAATGTATTATTTAATGTTCTCTTAAAGAAAATATAAGTCAAAGCAAATGTTAATAACTACTCCTAATGTATTATTTAATGTTCTCTTAAAGAAAATATAAGTCAAAGCAAATGTTAATAACTACTCCTAATGTATTATTTAATGTTCTCTTAAAGAAAATATAAGTCAAAGCAAATGTTAATAACTACTCCTAATGTATTATTTAATGTTCTCTTAAAGAAAATATAAGTCAAAGCAAATGTTAATAACTACTCCTAATGTATTATTTAATGTTCTCTTAAAGAAAATATAAGTCAAAGCAAATGTTAATAACTACTCCTAATGTATTATTTAATGTTCTCTTAAAGAAAATATAAGTCAAAGCAAATGTTAATAACTACTCCTAATGTATTATTTAATGTTCTCTTAAAGAAAATATAAGTCAAAGCAAATGTTAATAACTACTCCTAATGTATTATTTAATGTTCTCTTAAAGAAAATATAAGTCAAAGCAAATGTTAATAACTACTCCTAATGTATTATTTAATGTTCTCTTAAAGAAAATAGGTAATTAGTATTGGATCTTACTATCTTAGCCTCTATAAATCGCACAATAAACTTTAACAAACAATGATTGAATTCATTCACCACTAATCTATCGGTACAAAGATTTCGGTTTTAATTTGTTTTTCTATTTCTTTTCCAAGCAATGAACTGCTTAAAAAGTTACCATGTCAGCTCCATGGAGTTAATTGAGTAGGGAATTTGGCTGTTTGTTGGGATTTAAACAGAGGGTTTGCTGACTCTGATTGCAGATCATCTCAGTTGAATCTTGACCTTTGAGGTCAGTTTGAGAATTGAATTGCAATGGCTGTGTAAGTTTCATTTGATAAATTTCAGGACTTTCTTTAATTTCTTATTTTCATTCTTCATTCACAGATGTATTTACAAATAGATGTTTGCATTTATGTGTAGCTTAAATTTTTGTAGCAAAATTGGGTTGGCTAAAAGATGAGTGGATTGTGTTGATGTTCACAGAGTTGCTTCTGCTCCTGGAAAGGTCTTGATGACTGGGGGCTATCTTGTTTTGGAGAGGCCCAATGCGGGGATTGTACTCAGTACGAATGCTCGGTTCTATGCAATTGTGAAACCATTTTATGAGGAAATTAAACCCGACAGCTGGGCATGGGTGTGTGGTTCATTCTTTGGAATTTATTTTTGTCAGACTTAATTGTTGGTTTGCATGAAGAAATTGTTGCTTTGTTAGCTCCATAGAGAAAAATGTTGTTATTAAAGCATAATGCCATTTTTTTGGTTCAATATTTGTAATATTGTCTTCATGGCCTTTTTGGCACGGACAGATGTGAAATTAACTTCTTTTGATCTCCTCGAATGTGAAGAGAAACTACATACAAAATGTCACCAAAACATTTAAAGCTTTAGTTTAATAGATACCATTTTAGTGTTTGTTAAATTATTTTTTTTCCTTAGTAGCTCCATAGAGGAGTATTTTTATTGTGATATTCTTTGTTTTACCATTATGAAATGCCATATTTTAGTGCTCAATATTTGTGATACTAATTGTTTTCTTCATGCTCTTTCAGGCATGGACAGATGTGAAATTAACTTCCCCACAGATGTCAAGAGAAACTACTTACAAAATGTCGCTAAAACATTTAGCACTTCAGTGCATCTCTTCGAGGTAAGTTTGTATTCGTTGTGTTATCCTTGTATATATTTAATTCTCATCAAATGTTTCCATTTATCCTTATATGTTTTTCATTCATTAATGCATTCATGGCACTGAACAAGGTCTGAAGAAGAATTATTCTTAGTGATTTCTCTTACCGTAATAAATAAATGCAAATAACGGGGAAACTAAATGGTATATTGGCTCGTGGAGGTGATGCTTATCGCTGTTGGCTTAAAATCTCAGTGAATCAAGGAACCCCTTTGTAGAATATGCAGTGCAATATGCTGTTGCAGCAGCCCTTGCAACATTGGAAAAGGATAAGAAGGATTTGTTACACAAGCTACTTTTGCAAGGTAATGTTTGATGCCTCATCTTTCTTATTAAAATAAAGTAATTATTAATATCTAATGTCTTAACTGAATTATTCATGCAGGTCTTGATATTACAATCTTAGGTTGCAATGATTTCTATTCATATCGGAATCAGGTACTCTACCTTTCCTATTGTACTTTTAAAATCTTTAACTTATTTGACCACTAGAGGTGTACTTATTTGCTCGTATTCTTCCTCCTTTATTGCATTATAGCTTCAGCAAGCATCCTACCATGGTTTTTGAAATATTTGGTTTGTTGTTTCTGGCATTCGGTTGATGACAATAGCAACAAGTAGAATTTTCTTATATATTACAACAATTATTGTACAGAAACCTTTAGACCCCGTTTGTTTGAGGTTATAGGGAGGGGATTGAGTTTGGCAGTGAGGAGGGGATTGAGAATGTGGTGTTTGTTTTGGGAGATAAGGAGGGAATTAGTAATCCCTTGGTATTAGTAAGGAGGAGGAAGGGGGATTGGTAAGGAGGAGGAAGGGGGATTGGTAAGGAGGAGGAAGGGGGATTGGTAAGGAGGAGGAAGGGGGATTGGTAAGGAGGAGGGACAGAAGAGTCAAGAATGGCGTGATCTTGAGACAGATGAGTCAATAATGGCGTGTCCTCCCCTTTGTGGATGGAGTCCGGATCCTCTCCAGCCCCTCTCTCCAGCAGTTGCTCCGGCAAGGGCTCAGATAAAGCCACGTCGCCTACAAGAAAATATACGGCTCAGATTTCTTTCTTTAAAAAATAAGAAAATACACACAACCTTAGTCCCCAAATCAGGAAAATGCAAACCCATGGTCGAAGAAAGGGGGACTTACGTGTAGGTTTTAATAAGTGAACTTATTGTTCAATAGGTCCTGTAAAAATTAATATCATTTTTTATCAAACATTATTAAAAAGTCACTAATTGTTAATTTCCAGCGATAATTTGAAAATTGTCACAAAAAATGTCATAATTATAAGTTTTAACGATAACTTTAAAAATATTGTCACAAAAAAAGTCAGTAAGTTTCAACTTTCAGGGACTGTTAGAAAAATTCGTCATAGAAAAATGTCACTAATTGTAAATTTTAGAGACAATTTATAAAAATCGTGACAAAAAAAAAAGAAGATGTCACTAATTGTTAATTAGCAATATATGCAAAAAATCGTCACAAAAAATTATTTTTAGCGACGATTTTACTAGGACTTATTTTCAATAGGACTTGATGGGAATTAAATCTAATTATTATAACCTATTAGCAGTTTATCCCTAACTAAACTACTTCGTTGAATGGTCTAACATGGTGCTTGTTGAATTGTTCCTTGGGCCGGTTTTATTAAAAAAATATAATAATAATTTGATTAAAGGGTCGTTTTTAATATTTCTCTGTTGGAAGAAGTGACTGAGGGTGGTTATTTTTTTTTTTTGGCTGTCATGTAAAAACAATAAAAATAAAATAATAAAATAAATAATAAATTACAAATATACCTGTCAGAATTTGTCATTCAAAGAGTTGATTGAAAAAAATTAAATAAATAAAAATAAATTCTAATTGTCTTCTTATATACAACAATAAAATTATTAAAATCATTAATTGAAATATATTATTGACATCGTCAAAAATTATTAATTGAATTAATAATTAATTAATAAAAGTGATTTTTTGTTATATGATTAGAAATTTTAAAGGAAATAATATAATTTTCATGGGCCAATTAGTATTTCACTTAAATCTCTATTTATAATTTACTCTAAAATAATATATATTGTAGTTCTGCGATGATGCAGAGGAATTCACCTAGACATAATTTTGCTTCATTAAAATAATAAGAAATCTTCTTCTGTAATTTGGGAAGATGACTAAAAATTAAAAGTTAGCTTTAACCGTCACATTATTTTTTTATTTTTTTACACATTTAAAAAAAAAATAAAAAAATAAAATAAAATAATCAGAAAACAAACTTTTGACTAACTTCCCAAAACAAAACATGAAAACGAGATCAAGACCCCTCCATTTATTGAAGAAAATTTGATTTGTAAGCCAAAATTCCTTCTGAAATCAACATACGTGTTCGGTTTGTATTGGACAGTAGCTCACAACACTCCCCAATCCAAGTTGAATTGATTTCAATTTGGTTTTCGACTTCAAAATCACTGGCTAATGGATTTTATCTCTTATACTCTTCTTGGTGGTTTGTAGCCAAAGAAGAAAAAATAAAATGGCAGAAATTGCCATTTTCGCCGCTAAAGCAGTTCTCAAACAAACTATACTAGTATTGGGCAATCTAGCTGTCCAAGAAGGTTGTCGCATGTCAAAGTTGAAGGAAGACATGGAGTGGATCGAAAATGAGATGAGTTATATCCAAGCATACCTAGAAGATGTTGATGATGCTAATGGCGAGCAAAGCGAAAGCAGAGTGGAAGCCACCTTGCTGACCAATATTAGAGTCCTAGCTTTCGATGTAGAGGACTTTGTGGAGACTTACTTTCCTCGTATAGGATCATTATACGAGAGGACAGGGTGCTTGGGAAGTTGTCTTAAGAGTGCCACTTGTGTTTTATGCCATGGCTTTGCAATTCATAACCTTGTTGTAGAGATTGAAGCGATCAGAAGAAGGGTTGAAAATATTGCTCGCGTTAGAAATGCTTATGGAACCAATAATAGTACCAACAACAGTGGAAGAAACATATGGGAGAAAAGAAGGCATTTCCTTCATCATGATGAACCAATTGTAGTTGGTTTTGATGAACATATCAAAACATTGATGGCTAGAGTGATTGATCCTGATTTGAAGCGTCATGTGGTCTCAATAGTTGGTATGCCAGGACTAGGCAAGACGACTCTTGCTAAGAAAGTTTTTGATTCGGTTGTAAATGATGATGACTATAATTTTCACCATCGCTTTCAGTGTTCAGCGAAGGTTTATGCTTCTCAAAGGCCCAATGTAAAACATCTCTTGCAAGACATAGCAAAACAAGTGGGCTTGGCGAAGGAGAAGTGGGAAGAGAATGTGGAGGCCAATCTTTCTGCATATTTGAAGGGCAAAAGGTATGTAATCTTGATTGATGATATATGGGACACCCAAACATGGGATGATCTTGAAAATGGCATTCCTAAAAATTGTAAAAATGGTAGCAGAATAATCATCACTTCTCGAAACAGAGAAGTGGGCTTGTCCATATGTGGGGTTAGCTTTCTATACGAGCTACAACCCTTGAAGCCAAATGAAAGTTGGAACCTTTTTTCTATGATGGTCATGGACCCTCTGGAAATTACCACCGACACGATTGAGTTCCAAGAGTTAGAACCTCTTGGTAGGAAAATTGTAGAAAGATGTGGTTTTGTACCACTTGCTATTGTGGTAGTAGCTGGTTTGCTACTTCGTAAAGAGAAAACCGAACATGCGTGGAAGGGAGTACTTGACAACATGGGTCAAGACGATGATATGTGTTCAAAAATCTTGGCTTTGAGTTACAAAGATTTGCCCATTCATTTAAAACCATGCTTTCTCTATTTTGGGCTTTTTCCAGAGGATTATGAGATCTTTGCATTCGAATTAATTAACTTATGGGCGGCGGAGGGATTTGTACAAGAAAAAGGACAGCGCACGCCTGAGGATGTGGGGGAAGATTACCTTGATCATTTGGTTGCTAGGAACATGGTTCAAGTTGCTAGGAGGAGATACGATGGGAGGATTAGAACTTGTCGTATTCATGATCTTCTGCACAGTTTATGCATTAGGGTGGCCACCGAGTGTAACTTCTTTAACCCTCACAACGATGTAACTGCCATTAATTCTGCACAGAAAGTTCGTAGAGTCACAAACTACCGTAATAGTGTTAGGGAATACATTTCTTCTAATCTTCAAACTCCAAAGCTTCGTACCATGCTATCTTTTCTTGGAAAAGACTGGAGCTCACCTAGCAGGAAACAAGTTAAGGAATTTTTTAAAGGCTCTAGATTTCTTCGAGTGCTAAGCGTAGATGGCCATGGCTTTTCATTCCCTCTTCCAAATGAAATTGGCAATTTGAGGCGCTTAAATTACTTTGGATTAAAAAATCACTTTGTCAAATTTCCCTCATCCGTAGGCAAATTAAAAAATTTAATGACCTTGGATGTGCGAAGTTATCGTATCCATATTCCAAGTGTTATTTGGAGGATGAAACAATTGAGGCATATTCTCTTATACAAAGAATCTAATCTACAGCCTCGAGGTTGTCTTCACATGGTCAGCAAATGTAGTTTCCATAAAAATGGAGTTTCTTTGCCTAATCTCCAAACCCTGTATGTGGTGCCTCGGCAAGTTCTAAAGGCTAAATGGCTGCCCAACTTTCCTAATTTGAGAAA
>NW_021026690.1:1170938-1182891 GCF_004153795.1 Camellia sinensis | reverse complement strand
CCTTAATAAACAATCAAGAGGGTCTAAAACAGAACTTTTTTGTATTATACACTAAGCTCAAAAACGATTTAAGATAGGTAGAAATAAGGTACGAAAATGGGGAATAAAGGGGTGAGATTCTTACCCTTGAAGACCTCTTCAACAATGATGCTCCAATGGCCTTCCTTGGCTTGAATCCAACACCAAAACACCAAAATCAGCCCCTTAGAACTCAGGAGCCAAAAAAAGGTGAAACACTAGTGTTTTGTGTGCAATAGTAAGACACAAAACACCTAGAACACAAAGAGAGAAAAAGAGAGATAGGATATGTATGGATCCTAACCCTAAAAACCAGAGCTTCTCTCTGTGTTTTTTTCTCTAAAAGGTCTAAAGTCTCCAACCCTTGCAACAAGAGAGAGCCCCTCTCTTTATAGAAGCTTTTGTCTTGTAAAGCTTACAAGACAAGCTTCATAAGAGGGAGATCCCTCCATACACGTGTATGGAGGGGAGCAAAAGGCAAGACAGCTGTCTTAAAATATCTGCAAAAGCAGATGCACAGTAGTCGGCCGGCCAAAAATGCCATTTTGGCAAAAAAAGAGTGCCGACCGGCACTAAATAGTGCTGACCGGCACAAAATAGTGCCGACCGGCATATACATTGCCGGTGGCAGCAAAAACCAGCCGGTGGCCTCTAGCCACTGCCGGTGGTTATGGGGATGCCTCACAAGGCATTCCCTGCCCTTCCAAGGAAAACACAAGTGTTTGGTGCAAAACCAGACATAAACGGTCGAGTTCGGAGATCCTGAAGCAAGGCGCGTAGCCGAGACCTCCGGGACTCCAAACGAACACAAACATGGATGATCACCGAGTGTTCAAACGGTGACGTCCAAGTCTTGAGGACGTCAAAAATGGGGTGTCTACAGTTGCTCCTCTTTGACAGAACTCGAAAGTCATTACAATGACGGGAGTGAATGCCAAAGCCCAGAGACGACCCATTTTTGACAAGGCCGAAGACTTAGACAAACATGCAAGACAAACAAGGTATGCGCCCGAAGGCAGGGGCAAAATACAAGACAATGCACGAAGCCGAGCATAACTTATGATCATGCAAAGAAAGCTGTAATGAAGCACGCATGCGACAACTTTAAGCTAGCAAACACCAAACTACACTACAATGCAGAAAGGATGTAAGAGAATTATGCAATCCCGATACATCTCACTCGAGGATACAATACTTGGGCGGCTCGTCTGGTTGCACCATTCTCAAATGAACCGTACATACAATATCGTGCCTGCAAAGAAAACAAACTTAACAGGTACAATATTGTTAACGATGTGCATAGTAGCGTACTCGAAATACGTGACAGCGCAAAAGCAAGTGGGAAGCATAACAATGCTATGAAAATACAGAGTGTGTTTTGTGGTTTGGGTTTGTTTGACCCCTCCTAAGTAATCAGTGCAATGTATGGCTGCAAGTTTCGAGACTTTGGTGTTTGGGCCTCTTCACCACTGAAATCTTGAGGGATTTCAGTGGTGAAGATGGTGCCTTGAAGTCTCTAAAAGGAGAGGGCCACCCCCTCTCCTTGTTGTCCTTGAAATGGACCATTTTTGGCCTCTTGAGGGAGCACCATGTTAGAGTGTGTATTGACCATGCCTTGGCTGTTTTTTGTGCCTATTATATCATAATATGCCTCTGTTTATTGTTGGTTTTGGTACACTATGCATGCTTAGCATACCTACCATGTAATGCCATGTTATTGCCTCAATGTGCCTTAGGTTGTTAGCCCTTGTTAGAGCATGTTTTAGGTTTAGTCTTGTGAAGGTCTTGTGCATATTTTGCCATGCTAGAGGTCTGTCCATGGTTGTTTGGGTCGGATTTCGCATGTATTGCATAGGCCCTTTGCATTCCGGCTTGTTGGCCTCAAGTGTGTGAGTTTGTAGCATGCACTATTTGCTTCATTCTAATGATTTGGCATCATTTATAGCATAATTTCAGACCTTATAGCATACTTGTATGTTTGCTTTGGACACCACTTCGAAGCTTTGGAAGCTTGACTTGCATGCCCCATGTTTTGGCCTTTGTGTATACTTTTGATTTTGAGCCACTTAGATGCCATCTAGGGGGTCCCCTTTGCATGATCTAGGTCTGCCTTGAACCTATTTTAGGTCCCCTTAGCCTTGTGAGGCTTGGTTGGTTTAGTCATGCTTCAAGCCCCTTTGACTTGCTCCAAGTACTTAGGCCATTTGTTGCATGTTTAGCTCGACTTGTTGCTTGGTTTGGCACCTTGTTTTAACATGATTTTCAGAGCTTATGTTGCATGCTAATTGTCCATGATATCCGTCTTCAAGTGTGCTTGAGAGTTGTCCAATTTGTGCCTAAGTTTTGACCTTAACATGTGCATGCGTGTATGTGTGTTTTGGTCCTTTATTTTGGTCATTTTGGCCACCGTTTTGGGCCTTATTAGAGCTGCTCAAATCATGTCTAAATCCATCTTGCCATTAGTTGGCATTGCCTCATGTTTGCTTGCATGCTTGCATAAGTGTCTTGCCATGCCATGTCGCATCCTTAGCTTGTACGCCTAGGTTGCGTTGCATCTTGCATGCATGCCTTGTTCCTTGAGTTGGTGATAGGAATTGGGCCTTGGATTGTTTGTTTTGGTTCGCATTTCATTTGACATGAAAGTTGCATACTTGATCACTTGGGCCATCATGCATGGAAATGCGTGATTGGTGGTCCGAGAATCGAGACACATGCCCTTTTGAGTCACAAACATGATAGGGGACATGATTGGTGCATACATTGCTTGAATTGTATTGCCATGCAAGTTCTGTCCTCTGCTACTGTGAGTTGCAGGTTCTGCAGGCATTCTTTGCCGACCGACATTACAAATTGCCGACCGGCAGTAAATCACCAGCCGATGGATAAGCCAATAACACACTGCCGGTGACAGTTCCATTCAGCCGGTGGAACTCCTCAGTGTCCAAGGAACCAGTTCTGAGATTTTGGCAGCCTCCAGAGGAGTAAAAGAAGGAAAACAGAGGCAGCCTATGCATGGCGGTGCGTTTCCGAGCAGGACCGAGCATGCATTGCATCGAGCTCTCCTCCCGAGGCGGTTTACTGCTTTTCCTAGATTAATTAATTTGCTTAGTTGATTAGGCAATTTGTAATATTTAATTAGCTTGCGTAGTTAATTAATTTGTAATATTTATTCGGTCCCTCTGAGTGAGGGCAAATCTGTAATAAGCGTGTGTGGGTGGTGTATATGTCTTCCAATCCCCACTCTTTCTTCCCTTTTACTTACCCGCTTTGATGGTTAGTAATAGGACATGTTCAAATTAGCATACCTTATACTGTGCATGCGTGCATTCATTCATTTGTCATGCATGCACCGGGCTCGGTACATCATGCTAACTGCATTTGTACTTCAATTCCAAATTGAATACGTGCATCAATTGATCGCGTTTCACATGCCATGTTTAGGTTAGCCGAGCCTATTCTAGCAACATTTTATATGCGATGCATTAGGCACTTAACATGGACTTGGATCATGCATGTTTGCTAAGAGTTCTTTGTTTTGGCATGGAGTACTATGTAAGTATTTTAATGCTTTAGCATATCGCATGCGTGTGAATGCTACCATGACAGTATGTTTACCATGTGGCTAGATGCTTATGTGATAAACTGTTTGATTGCCTATGGGTGAAGGTTGGATTGCTTGAGTTGGAATAACTCGTTGAAATCCGTGTTTTAGCCTACTTGCGAGTAGCAAATTCAAAAACATTTTTTTCCAAGATAAATGGATATGCAATGCTTATTTCCAAATTAGGCAATCTAGTCTATACTGTTTGCTGTGCGCATAACATAGTAATTCTAGGCTAATAAATGGAATAAGAACACATAACGTTTTCAAAAACGGATATCACAGTTAGTAGAGGCCGGTCTTCGGGCCGGGCGAGAGGGGGTGCTCATAGTTGACCTTCCCCAATCGTACCCTAGCTCCCGAGCCGAGACAACTCCGGTGATGACGGACATGTGGCCTTCGGCACCGAGTCAGGGTTTCCTAAATTCTCCTATTTTAAAATATTTAGGTGGCGACTCTGTATCTGGAAAGCAGTCCATGTTTGCACTACTTTTCAAAAATCTGTTTCTCAAAATGATTTGCCGGATTTGGACTCTTTGGTTCAAGATTAAGAACCGTGACAACAAATCGAGTCTAAACTGTAGCAAGGGGCCCCTCCGCGGGCGCGTCTACAGCACGCAAAACCAGTGACCATAGTTGGTCTTGCAAGGAATGGTGAAACCCTCGAAGCAGATAGTGCAACAATCATCATCAAGAGGAGTTTCCCTCTCTCTCACCACCTCCTCGCTCTTTCTCTCTCTTACCTCATTGATACGATTTCAATTCCCTCTGCAACCACATCAAGCTTGTCACGACCCAAACCTGCCCCTAAAAGTTTGGACATGACCGACCTAACTCGAGGCCATAGCTTAGCTATTTTAAATGTTACTCAATCTCGGGCCTGAACGAAGGCGAAATAATAGAAGATAAACATTCATTGAGCTGTGTCTAAATGTCTGGATCATGTTACATTACTATACAGACATGACATTCCATGTGCCATCACACGTTACTGAATGCAAAAAGGGATTAACTCGAAAGTTAGGTAGTTAATAAGTTAGGTATTTAATAATATCTACATACATATCTATTGTTTTCAAGGATTATAATAAAACATGCCATCTTTGGGAATCCAAAATATAACAAAAGAGTCACTTAGGGTGACTCAGCAAAACGAGTTCAGCTACAGGCTTCTGGGCTGACCCGTAAGCTAGTTACCTACAAAAAATTCAAAGAAAGTAGAGCGAGCAAAGCTCAATGAATGATAGTTGTGCAAATAGATTAAAAGACGAACATGGATTAACAGTGCTTAACCACAAATCAAAATTTTGTCTCATTTTTCTTTTCTGAACGGCCTCGGGCCCACATAAGATAGAACAGCCTTAGGCCCAACAGAATACAGAACAGCCTTAGGCCCATTATAATACAGAACAGCTTTAGGTCCATCGTAGTACAGAATGGCCTTAGGCCGATTATAGTAGCAAAACGGTCTTAGGCCCATCAAAATACAGAACGGCCTCAGGCCCATCATTTTGACAAAACGGCCTTTGGCCCACCGTATTAACAGACAGAACGACCTTGGGTCCATATTTTCACATGCCAAAGTTCAAACATATATTACAATATTTTATATGACATAAGGTGTTCACTAAGAGTGAATAGGATCTTAAACAACACATATACAAACATGATACATGAATAGAACATCATACTACGCTACTACCATGTGATGTGGGTGAACACTAGTTCCCTCCTGTGGATGCCCTACACATACCAGATAATTCATAAGTACATCACCTTTTCTTAATTTTCTTTCTTTTCTCATTATTCGATTAACTATGTTTTATATATATTAATACATTATAAAACATCGAACAGACATAACAATACATTCAGAGGGTCGAGAAGAGCGAAAGGAAGTTTCAAAATTTTCCAACTTGGGCCGCACATACAGAAGTCCTGCCACACAATGCAGGTAGGTGCGCCGCACGTGCAGGCCCACACAGTAGACCGCTCGAACTCTGTTCCGCGCGAGAGGGCGAATTGTAGTTCTAGCTACGACAGTTCGGACTCCTGTCACGGTTTTGAATCTAATCTCACAAAGTGCAATGTGTAGACACCCCATTTTTGACCGTCCTCAAGACTTGGACGTCATCGTTTGAACACTCGGTGATCATCCATGCTTGTGTTCGTTTTGACTTCCCGAAGGTCTCGGCTACGCATCTCTGCCTTCGGATCTCTCAACTTGACTGTTTTGTACTTGGTTAGACCAAACACTTGTTGTTTTTTGCTTTTGAGGGTAGAGAGTGGCTTGTTTGCCATCCCTCAACCCACCGGCCATGGCTTGATGCCACCGGCCTTGTTTCCTTGCTATCGGCCAAAAGGTTTTGGCCGGTCGGCACTATTGGTGGTCGGCCGGCCCTTTGTGTTGGTCAATCGGCCATTTTTGCTGGTCGACCCCGTTCCATTTGCTTTTTGGCAGATATTTTATGCCATCCACAATAAACCCCTCCATACACTTGTATGGAGGGATTTGCTTCTCTTGCTAAGCTTCTTCAACAAGCTTTGAGATTGGAATTCTATAAAGAGGAGCTTCTCCTCCCTCCTCAAGGGTTCCATAGGTTCAGAGAATTAGGGTTAGAGAGTGAGATACAACTTTGTATCTATATTCCCTTATTTGATCCCATTTTGTGACCTAAAGTGAGTTTTTGCGTTACATTTACACTAGCACACCTAGCATTACACCATCCTTGGGTTGCATAGGCACTAGAGGGTTGTTTGTTAGGGTTCTTGAGTTGATTTAAGCTTGGAGAGGCTACTGGAGTTCTGTTCTTGAAGGTGTTCTTCAAGGGTAAGATTCTTACTTTAGTTACCCCCTTCTTGCTTAGGCTTTTCGCCATTCTTGCTTATTGTTTTAAGCTTTGACTATAACTGATAAAAGTTTTGATTTTGTGTGTTTTAGAACTTTATTTAAGGTTACTTTGAGGTTTGGGGTTGTCTCCCCCCTCCAAGGCCTTGTTAGGCCTTGCTTTAGGCCATCCATTTTGGCCCTTGCTTTGGTCTTTGCATGACCTCTCTACCACTGAAATCTAGAGGATTTTTAGTGGTGGAGAGGTGGTTTTGAGGTCCTAAATAGGAGAGGGTCATCCGGTCTCCTTGTTGTCTTCGATGCTTGCACAAATGGCTTTGTGTTGTAGCTTGCTTTAGCTTCATTTCAGTAGGTATTAGGCTTTGTTTTATCATGTTATACCTCTTTTTCAAGTTGGTTTAGACATGCCATGTATGTTTCATACACTTGTCTTGTAATCCCATGTTTTAACCTTAACATGTATCATGTTATAACATGTGTCTTTAGCATGATTTTGGCTCAACTCCTTGGAGCTTTTAGGCTTTGTTTACCATGCTTAAGGTCTGTTTGGTGCTGTCTTGGTCATGCTTACATTGTTTTGTACAGCCACCATGCAATCTAGCTTGTAGGCTTTGAATATTGAATCCTCTAGCATGCTTAATTTGGATCATTTTAGTGGTTTGGCATCACTTAGAATGTTATTTCAGTCCATATTTCATGCTTGAATGCTTGCATTTATCACCTATTCCATGCCTTGGATAGTTTGTGTTTTATGCCTCATGAAATGACATTGTGTATGCCATCGTGTCTAGGCATTTAGGATGACATCTAAGTGGTTTTTTGGGCTCATTTTGATGTGTCATATCTCTATTTTGGGTTGCCTAAATCATTCCATGTTTGGTTGTATTAGGTGTGGTGTAATGCCTCTTTTATGGCCTTGTATGCCTCATGCCTCACCCCTTTGTTCTAGCTTGTTTTGGCTTTTTGTGATTGCATGTTCTAGGCTTACTTTGCCATGATTTAGGACTGTTTTGGGTTATACTTGACATATGCTCTTTGTTTTGTGTAGCTTTGGTTCAAGTCCCTTGCCTAGTTTTAGGCCTTAAGCCTTAATCTTGCATGCTTGGCTTATTCATGTGATTTGGCATCACTCTAAGCACCATTTAGAGCATGTAATGTTGTCGCATTTGCATGCTTTTGTTTCCTTTTAAGTATGCTTAAAAGTCCCCCCTTTGATGCTTAAGTGTTAGGCCAATTGGCATGCATGTTTAGATGTGCATTTGTCCCTTATCCTTTAGCATTTTGGCCAATAATTTGGGCATATTTGAGAGCTACCCATATTGGTTTAAGACCATCCTTTGCATGTTGTTGCATGCTTGCCTTGCATGTTGTTACATACTTGGCCTATCAACATTGTTGTTGCATGTTTAATTGCAATTTGGCATGCTTGAATGTTTGCATATCTCGCCCCTTTACATGTTGTCACATGTTTACATTGCATGCTTGAATTTTCCACGTTGCATCTTGCATGCTTGTCTAGGTTGCATTGCATTTGGCATGCTTGTTACCTATAACATGATCATGTTGCATTAGTCTTGCTTGCATGCACGCATCTTTTGCCTCTTGAATCAAACATGGTAGAGGTTGGAGGCCTCTTATTTGTCTTGTGTGCTTTTCATTTGACATTGAAATTGCACACTTGGCCTCTTTGGCCATCATGCATCGAAATGCGTGATTGGTGGCCTGAGGGTCGAGAGCCATACTCCCTCGAGTCCATAACATGATAGAGAGGGGTGGTTGTGCACACATCGCTTTGAAAATGCATTACCATCCCTTGTCTGCCCTCTACTACAGGAAAACAGGGTTTCTACAGGAAGAGATGGCTGACCGACCACATTCAGTGTCGGCCGGCCATGCATTGTTGGCCGAGAGCCTCACAACTGGTCGATGACCATTCTTCATGGTCGGTGACCATTCCTCTTTAGCCGGTGACCTTTCCACAGTGTTCAAAAAGGTTGTTCAGAAGCATCCTTAGGACTTGTGCAGTTTTCCAGAGGTGCAGAGCAGTGTAAACCGAGGCAGCATGTAGTATGGCGATGGATTTCCAAGCGGAGCCGAGCATGCGTGCATTTGACCCTCTTCCCGAGGTTGTTTTATTTCTTTCTTAACTTAATTAATTGTGTTTAATTAGTTAAGTGGTTTTAATAGTATATTAATTAGCCTGTTAGTTAGTTAATTTGTATTATTCTTTTGGTCCCTCCGAGAGAGGGCGAATTATGTAATAAGCGTGAGTGTGTGTGATGCATGTCTTCCAACCTCCACTTCTTTCTCCTTTTACTTAACCACTTATGGTGGTTAGCTTTAAGGCATATTTGATTTAGCATACCTTATGCTATGCATGTGTGCATCCATTCATCTGTATTGCATGCACCAGGCTCGGCGGATCATACTAATCGCATAAGTATTTCAATTCCAAGTTGAATACGTGCATCGAACTGTTTGCATCTCATATGCCATTTCAGATTAGCCGAGCCTACTCTAATTGCATTTTGTATGTGATGCATTAGCCATTTTAACATGGACTTGGATCACACATTGATTGCTAACATGTTCTTTTGTTTTGGCTCGGAGTACACTGTGAGTGTTTATGCTTTAACATCTTGCATGTATGTGAGTGTTAACATGAAAGCATGCTTTCCATGAGGCTAAGTGTTTAGTTGATTTACTGGCTGAATGCCTGTGGGTGAAAGGTTGGTTTGCTTGAGTTGGAATAATTCATCGAAATCCGTGTTTTAAGCCTACTTGCAAGTAGCAAAACCTATACCGTTTCCTAAACAAACGGATATGCGATGCTTTGTTCGAAATTAGGCGATCTAGTTTATACTTGTTTTGGCTGTGCGCATCACATAGTAATTCTAGGCTAATTAACTGGAAATAAGAACACATATGTTTTCAAAACTCGATATCATGCTTAGTACAGGTCGATCTTCGAATCGGGCGACGGGGGTGCTCATAGCTAAACCTTTCCAATTGTACCAAGTTCCCGAGCCGAGGAAACTTTGGTGATGACGGACACGTGGCCTTAGGCAACGAGTCACGGGTTTCCTAAATCCCAAAAAATAAAATATTTAGGTGGCGACTTTGTATCTGGCAGCAGTCCATGTTTGGCAAACTTCTCTTTCTAAAAATTTGTTTTCCAAATGATTTTGCCGGATTTGGACTCTTTGCTGATTTATCAATCTCTACAATCGCACATTAGTGAGAATCAGATTAAGAACCGTGGCACATATTGAGTCCGAACTATGGAAGAAAAGGTGGTTCAGGAAGCCACTCCTTAGGACTTGTGCAGTCTTTCAGAGGTGTAGAGCAGTGTAAACAGAGGCAGCATGTAGTAATGGCAATGGATTTCTGAGCGGAGCCGAGCATGCGTGCATTTGACCCTCTTCCCGAGGCTGTTTTTATTTATTTCTTAACTTATTAATTGGTTTAATTAGTTAAGTGGTTATGTAAATAATTAATTAGCTTGTTAGTTAGTTAATTTGTATTATTCTTTTGGTCCCTCCGAGAGAGGGCGAATTATGTAATAAGCGTGAGTGTGTGTGATGCATGTCTTCCAACCTCCACTTCTTTCTCCCTTTTACTTAACCGCTGTATTGATTGGTTAGCTTTTAAAAGCCAATTTGATGTTAGCATAGCCTTATGCTATGCATGCGTGTGCATCCATTCATACTGTATTGGCATGCACCAGGCTTCGGCGGATCAATACTAATCGCATAAGTATTTCAATTCGCAAGTTGAATACGTGCAGCGAACATGTTGCAATCTCTCTATGCCAATTTCAGATTAGCCGACTCAGCTACTCTAATTGCATTTTGTATGTGATGGCATTAGCCAGTTTTAAACAATGGACTTTGGATCACCACATTGATTGCTAACATGTTCTTTGTTTTGGCTCGGAGTACAAACTGTGAGTGTTTATGCTTTAACATCTTGCATGTATGTGAGTGTTAACATGAAGCATGCTTACGAATGGAGAGGCTAAGTGTTAGTTAATTTACTGGGCTGAAGCCTGTGGGGTGAAGTTGGTTGCTTGAGTTGGAATAATTCATTCTCGAAAGTTCAACGTGGTTTTAGCCTACTTGCAAGTAGCAAAACCTTCATATCCGTTTTTCCTAAAACAAGTACGCGATATGCACGTGCTTTTGTCGAAATTATGGAACGATCTATTTATAACTTGTTTTGCTGTGCGGCATCACATAAAAGTAATTTCTAAGGCTAATTAAACTGGACATAAGAAACAGCATTATGTTTTCAAAAACTCGATATCAGATGCTTAGACAAGCACGGTATCTTCGAATCGGGCGAACGGGGGGTGGCCTCATACTAACCTTTCCAATCGTAGCCGAAGGTTCCCCCGAGCCGAGGAACTTTGGTGATACGGACACATGGCCGTAGCAACGAGTCAGGGTTTCCTAAATGGTCCCAAAAATAAAATATTTAGGTGGCGACTTTGTATCTGGCAAGCAGTCCATGTTTGGCACTTTCTTTCCTAAAAATTTTGTTTTCCACACAAATGATTTGCCGGATTTGGACTCTTTGCTGATTTTATCAATCTCACAATCGCACATTGTGAGATCAGAATTAAGAACCGTGGCACATATTGAGTTCCGATACTTAATGAGATGAAGAAAGGTGGGTTCAGAAGCATCCTTAGGAACTTGTGCAGTTGTCTTCAGAGGTGTAGAGCAGGTGAAAACAGAGAGGCAGCAGTAGTAATGGCAATGGTTTCTGAGCGGAGCCGAGCATTTGCGTGCATATTGACCCTCTTTGCACCCCGAGGCTCATTTTATTTATTTCTTACTTAATTAATTTGGTTTAATTAGTTTAAGTGGTTTATGTAAATAATTAATTAGCGTTGTTAGGTAGGTTATTGTATATTCTTTTTCCGCCGTCTTCCTCTCCGAGCAGAGGGCGAATATTGTAAATAAGCGTGCGTAGTGTGTGTGATGCATGTCTTCCAACCTCCACTTCCTTTCTCCCTTTTACTTAAAGCCGCTTATGATGGTTTGTTTAGGGAATATTTTGATTTAGCATACCTTAATGCTATGCATGCGTGCAATCCTTCATCTGTATTGCATGCACCCAGGCCTGGAGCGGGAACATACCTTACTAATTCGCCATAATAATTTCAATTTCAATGTTGAATACGTGCATCGAACTATTGCATACTCATATGCCATTTAGATTAGCCGAGCCTATTCTCTAATGCATTTTGTATGTGATGCATTAAGCCATTTTAACTCATGGACTTGGATCATACATTGATTGCTTAACATGTTTCCTTTATTTTTTGGCTCTGGAGTACACTGTGAGTGTTTATGCTTTAAAACAATCTTGCATGTATGTTAGTGTTAACATGGAAAGCATCTTACCATGAGGCTAAGTGTTTAGTTGATTACTGCCTGATATGCCTGTGGTGAGGTTGGGTGTTGCTTTGAGTTTGGATA
>NW_021026690.1:1102301-1170602 GCF_004153795.1 Camellia sinensis | reverse complement strand
TTGAACAAGCAACAAAACATCAGCAATTCATGAACCAAAGCTGTGGATGATTCGCCTTCCCGGCTTCCAATCTAAGGCAGGGTCAAGCAGACCGAAAACCGGGATGGGCCCCGTCATGCCCAGACAATTCCAGTAGCTCCCACCCCTGCACCGGGGAAGGTTCAAAAAGCCAAGGCAGCGCCAGATGATCCTTTCGCCAGCGCATCTGGCAAGAATCCTCAAACTGCAAAGTACCTGCCCCGAGGGCGCAGGGTCTTTCACGACCTCCACATGCCTTTGTCTAGGGCATTGCTAATATTGGTGAAGAATGGGCATCTTAAGCCTTTGGAGTCCCGGCCACTCCCGAAGAATCTCCCCACCACTCATGATGCTACCTTGTATTGCAATGTTGCCATGACAGCATGCTTAACATGTGGCTAGATGCTTATGTGTTAAACTGTTTTGAATGCCTGTGGGTGAAGGTTGGGTTGTTTGAGTTGGAAAAACTCGTTGAAATCCGTATTTTAGCCTACTTGCGAGTAGCAAATTCCAAAGCATTTTCAAACCAAACGGATATGCAATGTTTATTTCCAAATTAGGCAATCTAGTCTATACTTGTTTGCTGTGCGCATAACATAGTAATTCTAGGCTAATAAATGGAATAAGAACACATAACGTTTTCAAAAACGGATATCACAGTTAGTAGAGGCCGGTCTTCGGGCCGGGCGAGAGGGGGTGCTCATAGTTGACCTTCCCCAATCGTACCCTAGCTCCCGAGCCGAGACAACTCCGGTGATGACGGACATGTGGCCTTCGGCACCGAGTCAGGGTTTCCTAAATTCTCCTATTTTAAAATATTTAGGTGGCGACTCTGTATCTGGCAAAGCAGTCCATGTTTGGCACTACTTTTCAAAAATCTGTTTCTCAAAATGATTTGCCGGATTTGGACTCTTTGGTTCAAGATTAAGAACCGTGACAACAAATCGAGTCTAAACTGTAGCAAGGGGCCCCTCCGCGGGCGCGTCTACAGCACCGCAAAACCAGTGACCATAGTTGGTCTTGCAAGGAATGGTGAAACCCTCGAAGCAGATAGTGCAACAATCATCATCAAGAGGAGTTTCCCTCTCTCTCACCACCTCCTCGCTCTTTCTCTCTCTTACCTCATTGATACGATTTCCAATTCCCTCTGCAACCACATCAAGCTTGTCACGACCCAAACCTGCCCCTAAAAGTTTGGACATGACCGACCTAACTCGAGGCCATAGCTTAGCTATTTTAAATGTTACTCAATCTCGGGGCCTGAACGAAGGCGAAATAATAGAAGATAAACATTCATTGAGCTGTGTCTAAATGTCTGGATCATGTTACATTACTATACAGACATGACATTCCATGTGCCATACACGTTACTGAATGCAAAAAGGGATTAACTCGAAAGTTAGGTAGTTAATAAGTTAGGTATTTAATAATATCTACATACATATCTATTGTTTTCAAGGATTATAATAAAACATGCCATCTTTGGGAATTCCAAAATATAACAAAAGAGTCACTTAGGGTGACTCAGCAAAACGAGTTCAGCTACAGGCTTCTGGGCTGACCCGTAAGCTAGTTACCTACAAAAAATTCAAAAGAAAGTAGAGCGAGCAAAGCTCAATGAATGATAGTTGTGCAAATAGATTAAAAGTACGAACATGGATTAACAGTGCTTAACCACAAATCAAAATTTTGTCTCATTTTTCTTTTCTGAACGGCCTCGGGCCCACATAAGATAGAACAGCCTTAGGCCCAACAGAATACAGAACAGCCTTAGGCCCATTATAATACAGAACAGCTTTAGGTCCATCGTAGTACAGAATGGCCTTAGGCCGATTATAGTAGCAAAACGGTCTTAGGCCCATCAAAATACAGAACGGCCTCAGGCCCATCATTTTGACAAAACGGCCTTTGGCCCACCGTATTAACAGACAGAACGACCTTGGGTCCATATTTCACATGCCAAAGTTCAAACATATATTAACATATTTTATATGACATAAGGTGTTCACTAAAGAGTGAATAGGATCTTAAACAACACATATACAAACATGATACATGAATAGAACATCATACTACGCTACTACCATGTGATGTGGGTGAACACTAGTTCCCTCCTGTGGATGCCCTACACATACCAGATAATTCATAAGTACATCACCTTTTCTTAATTTTCTTTCTTTTCTCATTATTCGATTAACTATGTTTTATATAATTAAATACATTATAAAAACATCGAACAGACATAACAATACATTCAGAGGGTCGAGAAGAGCGAAAGGAAGTTTCAAAATTTTCCAACTTGGGCCGCACATACAGAAGTCCTCGCCACACATGCAGGTAGGTGCGCCGCACGTGCAGGCCACACAGTAGACCGCTCGAACTCTGTTCCGCGCGCGAGGGGGCGAATTGTAGTTCTAGCTACGACAGTTCGGACTCCTGTCACGGTTTTGAATCTAATCTCACAAAGTGCAATGTGTAGACACCCCATTTTTGACCGTCCTCAAGACTTGGACGTCATCGTTTGAACACTCGGTGATCATCCATGCTTGTGTTCGTTTTGACTTCCCGAAGGTCTCGGCTACGCATCTTGCCTTCGGATCTCTCAACTTGACTGTTTTGTACTTGGTTAGACCAAACACTTGTTGGTTTTTGCTTTTGAGGGTAGAGAGTGGCTTGTTTGCCATCCCCTCAACCCACCGGCCATGGCTTGATGCCACCGGCCTTGTTTCCTTGCTATCGGCCAAAGGTTTTGGCCGGTCGGCACTATTGGTGGTCGGCCGGCCCTTTGTGTTGGTCAATCGGCCATTTTTGCTGGTCGACCCCGTTCCATTTGCTTTTGGCAGATATTTTATGCCATCCACAATAAACCCCCTCCATACACTTGTATGGAGGGATTTGCTTCTCTTGCTAAGCTTCTTCAACAAGCTTTGAGATTGGAATTCTATAAAGAGGGAGCTTCTCCTCCCTCCTCAAGGGTTCCATAGGTTCAGAGAATTAGGGTTAGAGAGTGAGATACAACTTTGTATCTATATTCCCTTATTTGATCCCATTTTGTGACCTAAAGTGAGTTTTTGCGTTACATTTACACTAGCACACCTAGCATTACACCATCCTTGGGTTGCATAGGCACTAGAGGGTTGTTGTTAGGGTTCTTGAGTTGATTTAAGCTTGGAGAGGCTACTGGAGTTCTGTTCTTGAAGGTGTTCTTCAAGGGTAAGATTCTTACTTTAGTTACCCCCTTCTTGCTTAGGCTTTTCGCCATTCTTGCTTATTGTTTTAAGCTTTGACTATAACTGATAAAAGTTTTGATTTTGTGTGTTTTAGAACTTTATTTAAGGTTACTTTGAGGTTTGGGGTTGTCTCCCCCCTCCAAGGCCTTGTTAGGCCTTGCTTTAGGCCATCCATTTTGGCCCTTGCTTTGGTCTTTGCATGACCTCTCTACCACTGAAATCTAGAGGATTTTTAGTGGTGGAGAGGTGGTTTTGAGGTCCTAAATAGGAGAGGGTCATCCGGTCTCCTTGTTGTCTTCGATGCTTGCACAAATGGCTTGTGTTGTAGCTTGCTTTAGCTTCATTTCAGTAGGTATTAGGCTTTGTTTTATCATGTTATACCTCTTTTTCAAGTTGGTTTAGACATGCCATGTATGTTTCATACACTTGTCTTGTAATCCCATGTTTTAACCTTAACATGTATCATGTTATAACATGTGTCTTTAGCATGATTTTGGCTCAACTCCTTGGAGCTTTTAGGCTTGTTTTACCATGCTTAAGGTCTGTTTGGTGCTGTCTTGGTCATGCTTACATTGTTTTGTACAGCCACCATGCAATCTAGCTTGTAGGCTTTGAATATTGAATCCTCTAGCATGCTTAATTTGGATCATTTTAGTGGTTTGGCATCACTTAGAATGTTATTTCAGTCCATATTTCATGCTTGAATGCTTGCATTTATCACCTATTCCATGCCTTGGATAGTTTGTGTTTTATGCCTCATGAACATGACATTGTGTATGCCATCGTGTCTAGGCATTTAGGATGACATCTAAGTGGTTTTTTGGGCTCATTTTGATGTGTCATATCTCTATTTTGGGTTGCCTAAATCATTCCATGTTTGGTTGTATTAGGTGTGGTGTAATGCCTCTTTTATGGCCTTGTATGCCTCATGCCTCACCCCTTTGTTCTAGCTTGTTTTGGCTTTTGTGATTGCATGTTCTAGGCTTACTTTGCCATGATTTAGGACTGTTTTGGGTTATACTTGACATATGCTCTTTGTTTTGTGTAGCTTTGGTTCAAGTCCCTTGCCTAGTTTTAGGCCTTAAGCCTTAATCTTGCATGCTTGGCTTATTCATGTGATTTGGCATCACTCTAAGCACCATTTAAGAGCATGTAATGTTGTCGCATTTGCATGCTTTTGTTTCCTTTTAAGTATGCTTAAAAGTCCCCCCTTTGATGCTTAAGTGTTAGGCCAATTGGCATGCATGTTTAGATGTGCATTTGTCCCTTATCCTTTAGCATTTTGGCCAATAATTTGGGCATATTTGAGAGCTACCCATATTGGTTTAAGACCATCCTTTGCATGTTGTTGCATGCTTGCCTTGCATGTTGTTACATACTTGGCCTATCAACATGTTGTTGCATGTTTAATTGCATTTGGCATGCTTGAATGTTTGCATATCTCGCCCCTTTACATGTTGTCACATGTTTACATTGCATGCTTGAATTTTCCACGTTGCATCTTGCATGCTTGTCTAGGTTGCATTGCATTTGGCATGCTTGTTACCTTAACATGATCATGTTGCATTAGTCTTGCTTGCATGCACGCATCTTTTGCCTCTTGAATCAAACATGGTAGAGGTTGGAGGCCTCTTATTTGTCTTGTGTGCTTTTCATTTGACATTGAAATTGCACACTTGGCCTCTTTGGCCATCATGCATCGAAATGCGTGATTGGTGGCCTGAGGGTCGAGAGCCATACTCCCTCGAGTCCATAACATGATAGAGAGGGTGGTTGTGCACACATCGCTTTGAAAATGCATTACCATCCCTTGTCTGCCCTCTACTACAGGAAAACAGGGTTCTACAGGAAGAGATGGCTGACCGACCACATTCAGTGTCGGCCGGCCATGCATTGTTGGCCGAGAGCCTCACAACTGGTCGATGACCACTTCTTCATGGTCGGTGACCATTCCTCTTAGCCGGTGACCTTCCACAGTGTTCAAAAGGTTGTTCAGAAGCATCCTTAGGACTTGTGCAGTTTTCAGAGGTGCAGAGCAGTGTAAACCGAGGCAGCATGTAGTATGGCGATGGATTTCCAAGCGGAGCCGAGCATGCGTGCATTTGACCCTCTTCCCGAGGTTGTTTTATTTCTTTCTTAACTTAATTAATTGGTTTAATTAGTTAAGTGGTTATGTAAATAATTAATTAGCCTGTTAGTTAGTTAATTTGTATTATTCTTTTGGTCCCTCCGAGAGAGGGCGAATTATGTAATAAGCGTGAGTGTGTGTGATGCATGTCTTCCAACCTCCACTTCTTTCTCCCTTTTACTTAACCGCTTATGATGGTTAGCTTTAAGCCATATTTGATTTAGCATACCTTATGCTATGCATGTGTGCATCCATTCATCTGTATTGCATGCACCAGGCTCGGCGGATCATACTAATCGCATAAGTATTTCAATTCCAAGTTGAATACGTGCATCGAACTGTTGCATCTCATATGCCATTTCAGATTAGCCGAGCCTACTCTAATTGCATTTTGTATGTGATGCATTAGCCATTTTAACATGGACTTGGATCACACATTGATTGCTAACATGTTCTTTGTTTTGGCTCGGAGTACACTGTGAGTGTTTATGCTTTAACATCTTGCATGTATGTGAGTGTTAACATGAAAGCATGCTTACCATGAGGCTAAGTGTTTAGTTGATTTACTGGCTGAATGCCTGTGGGTGAAGGTTGGTTTGCTTGAGTTGGAATAATTCATCGAAATCCGTGTTTTAGCCTACTTGCAAGTAGCAAACCTCATACCGTTTTCTAAACAAACGGATATGCGATGCTTTGTTCGAAATTAGGCGATCTAGTTTATACTTGTTTTGCTGTGCGCATCACATAGTAATTCTAGGCTAATTAACTGGAATAAGAACACATATGTTTTCAAAACTCGATATCATGCTTAGTACAGGTCGATCTTCGAATCGGGCGAACGGGGGTGCTCATAGCTAACCTTTCCCAATCGTACCCAAGTTCCCGAGCCGAGGAAACTTTGGTGATGACGGACACATGGCCGTAGGCAACGAGTCAGGGTTTCCTAAATTCCCAAAAAATAAAATATTTAGGTGGCGACTTTGTATCTGGCAAAGCAGTCCATGTTTGGCACTTCTTTCTAAAAATTTGTTTTCCAAAATGATTTGCCGGATTTGGACTCTTTGCTGATTTATCAATCTCACATCGCACATTGTGAGATCAGATTAAGAACCGTGGCACATATTGAGTCCGAACTATGGAAGAAAAGGTGGTTCAGAAGCATCCTTAGGACTTGTGCAGTCTTCAGAGGTGTAGAGCAGTGTAAACAGAGGCAGCATGTAGTATGGCAATGGATTTCTGAGCGGAGCCGAGCATGCGTGCATTTGACCCTCTTCCCGAGGCTGTTTTATTTATTTCTTAACTTAATTAATTGGTTTAATTAGTTAAGTGGTTATGTAAATAATTAATTAGCTTGTTAGTTAGTTAATTTGTATTATTCTTTTGGTCCCTCCGAGAGAGGGCGAATTATGTAATAAGCGTGCGTGTGTGTGATGCATGTCTTCCAACCTCCACTTCTTTCTCCCTTTTACTTAACCGCTTATGATGGTTTGTTTTAGGGAATATTTGATTTAGCATACCTTATGCTATGCATGCGTGCATCCATTCATCTGTATTGCATGCACCAGGCCTGGCGCATCCTACTAATCGCATAAGTATTTCAATTTCAAGTTGAATACGTGCATCGAACTATTGCATCTCATATGCCATTTTAGATTAGCCGAGCCTACTCTAATTGCATTTTGTATGTGATGCATTAGCCATTTTAACATGGACTTGGATCATACATTGATTGCTAACATGTTCTTTATTTTGGCTCGGAGTACACTGTGAGTGTTTATGCTTTAACATCTTGCATGTATGTTAGTGTTAACATGAAAGCATGCTTACCATGAGGCTAAGTGTTTAGTTGATTTACTGCCTGAATGCCTGTGGGTGAAGGTTGGGTTGCTTGAGTTGGAATAATTCGTCGAAATCCATGTTTTAGCCTACTTGCGAGTAGCAAACCTCATTCCATTTTCTAAACAAACGGATATGCGATGTTTTGTTCCAAATTAGGCGATATAGTCTATACTTGTTTTGCTGTGCGCATCACATAGTAATTCTAGGCTAATTAACCGGAATAAGAACACATATGTTTTCAAAACTCGATATCATGCTTAGTACAGGCCGATCTTCGGATCGGGCGAGCGGGGGTGCTCATAGCTGACCTTCCCTAATCGTACCCAAGTTCTCGAGCCGAGGTAACTTTGGTGATGACAGACACGTGGCCTTATGCAACGAGTCAGGGTTTCCTAAATTCCCCGAAAATAAAATATTTAGGTGGCGACTTTGTATCTGGCAAAGCAGTCCATGTTTGGCACTTCTTTCTGAAAATCTGTTTTCCAAAACGATTTGCCGGATTTGGACTCTTTGCTGATTTATCAATCTCACATCGCACATTGTGAGATCAAATTAAGAATCGTGACACATATTGAGTCCAAACTGTGGAAGAAAATGTCCACACCATGTAAGACTGATAAATCACCAAAGAGTCCAAATCCGGCAATTGGTTTTGAAAAATCAATTTTAAATCGAAAAGCGCCAAACATGGACTGTTTTGCTAGATTTTAGAGTCGCCACCTAAATATTTTATTTTTGGGAAATTTAGAAAACCTTGACTCGTGCCTAAGGCCACGTGTCCGTCATCACCGAAGTTGCCTCTGCTTGGGAACTTGGGTACGAGAGGGGAAGGTCCTGAAATGAGCACCCCCGCTCGCCCGATCAAAGATCGGCCTCTACTAACATGATATGTTGTTTTTGAAAACACATGCATTCTTATTCCGGTTTATTAGCTAACCTTTACTATGTGATGCGCATAGCATACAAGTATAGAATAAATCACTCAAATTGGAACAAAACATCTCATGTTTGTTTTTCGAAAATGGTTGGAAGTTGCTACTCGCAAGTAGGCTAAGTCGCGAATTTGCCACCCTCAAGTGGGCTTAAAACATGATGTGCCACTCCACAAAGTGGGCATAAAATGCACATTTTGATGAATTGTGCCAATTCAAGTAATGAAACCTTCATCCACTGGCATTCATGCAGTTTGTCAAATAAGCAGTTAGCCTCATGGCAAGCATGCTGACATGGCAACACTCACATCTCATGCAGTATGCTAAAGCGTAAAAGCTTGCCTAGTACTCTAAGCCAAAACAAAAGCTATGTTAGAAATCAATGCATGACCCTAGCTATGTCAAGAATGCCTAATGCAACACATGCAAAATGTAACTAAGATAGGCTCGGCTATTCTAAGATGTCATGTGAATGCAACTAGATAACATGTATTCAAATTGGTATTGAAATAAATGCAGTTTGTATGATGCGCCGAACCCGGTGCATACAAGACAGATGAATGGATGCACGCATGCAAACATAAGTATGCTAATTAAAACATTCCCTAAAACTAACCATCAAAAACTGGTAAATAAAAGGGAGAAAGATGTAGGGTTGGAAGACATTCACACACACACGCACACTTATTACAACATTTTGCCCTCTCAACGGAGGGTCTGAAAGAATAAGCTAAGCTAGCTACACTAAGCTAAGCTACTTAACTAATCTAATAATCTAATTAGCTAATTATTACACAACACAAATTGAATAACTAGCTACAACTAATTATTACAATACTTTAATTAATTAACAAATTAACTAATTATGGTAACTAACTAAGCATGTGAGGTATGTGAACTAGGCTGCCACAGCTCTACCTTGAACAATGAAGGATGCATGCTCTCTATTGCCTCGCTTGGAAATCCATTACTATGCCCCCAATTGCCTCTGTTTGCATTTGGTTTCAGAACACTGCACAAACTTCTACAATGCTTCTTCTCCAACATGGGGAGTTTCTGGTGGGCTACCGACCAGAAAAGGGTGGTGTAGACCACCTGTAGACCACCTATACTGGTTGTAGACCAGAAAAAGTGGTCGGCCGACCACTTTTACTGGTCTGCCGACCAGAAATTCTGCCAGACTCTCGTTTTGCTGCAGCAGAGAACAAGAAGGGGCATAGTAGTGTATTTGCAAGGTATGTGTGCACAACCACCCCCTATCATTTCTCAAGCTCAATGGAGTGCTGTACTCGACTCTCGGGCCACTAACCGAGCATCGCAATGCACGATGGCCGAGAAGCCAAGTTTGCACAATTCAATGTCAATGAATGCACGAAAAACACATAAAGACCTCCACCTCTATCATGCATGATCAAGAGGGTCGGCGACCGAGAAATGAGGTGCGTTTCATCACTTCAAGTATGAAACGCTCATCGTTTCTCGTGTTTGGATCAACATCCGATCCAAACACAATCCAATGCAACAACATGCAAGCACAATGCAATGCGACAACATGCAAACACAATGCAATACAACAACATGCAAACACAATGCAATGCAACAACATGCAAACAACATGCCTATCTAACAATGATAATGTGGCATGCATAAAATTCTAACTTTGAACAAAGCATGCATGGCATGTTTTGGAGGCTAAAGCATCAAAGCAAGTAAGGAGCATCATACACGAGGCATGCAATACAATGCTCAAAGGACTTAAAACAATCATGGACAGACCTCATGCATGCCCAAACAATGGCCAAAACATGCTGAAAAGGGAGGCATAGAGCTCATACAAGCATGCATACACATTAGCTCACAAACAAGGCATGAAGACACAACTCTCAAACACATTGAATGAGTGGAAAATGTGAGAGTGTGGTAATGAAATATGCTCTGAAGTCATGTAAGAAATGATGCCAAATCATGCACACATCACAAATGAAGCATGGTAGGAGGCTCAAAGCTCGAGACTAGCTAAGGTACTTGTACCATGGCCATATCAAGCAAGCCCCAAAGGGCCAAGATGATCCAAAACAGTCCCATGGCAGGTCAAAATAACGCCAAAACATGCACCGAATAGAGCTAACACATGCTAGAATATGAGGCATAAAGCATGACGCATACAAGGCCAATGAGGAAGATTACACTACACCTAGCAAAACCAAGAATAAGATGACTTCACCAACAAAAATCAGAGTTGTATCATGGCAAAATAAGACCAAAAACACACTGAGATGGTAGCCCAAAAGCCTAGGCATGCATGCATACAAGTTAGGCCATGATCAAGGCATAAAGCATGACCCTCTAAAAGCATTGAAAGAGTGGAGCATGAGGGAGTATGACCACACTTCATACACTGAAATCATGGTACAAATGAGACCAAGGCATGCAAACAACTCAAATAACTCATGCTAGAGACTTGGAAACTCAAAGCTAGTGAGCAAGATTGCACTATAGCTATACAAAGCAAGGCATGCATGACCAAAAACACTTAAAACAGAGCTTAATAATGGCAAAACATGAGTAAAAGCTTGCTAGAGTGGAGCCAAAAATATGCTAGAATGATGGTCCAAAGCATGATGCATGTTAAGGGTATAGAAAGGATTGCACTACAAGTGCAAGTAGCATGCAAGAGGTAATCAAACCAAGCCAAGACAGAGCTATATCATGTTAAAATAAGGCCTAAGGCATGCTGAGATGGAGCCAAAACATGCTAGAAAGACATGCTACTTTGATGAGCCATCAACACAAGCAAACAAGAGAAGATGATGGGGGACAACCCCCTCCTATTTTGGGCCTCAAAACCACATTTCTACCACTAAAAATCCACTGGATTTCAGTGGTGATGATGCCAAACAAAGGTGATCTCAAAGGCCTAAATGGATAGCACAAAACAAGGCCAAATAAGGCCCAAAAGCGGGTAGACCACCCCCAATACCAAAGAGGCCCCAAACAAACACTTTAAGCACTTGAAAATGAAGCTTTTTGCAGTTTAAAGTTAATCCAAAAGAAGCATGCAAATAGGGCCAAATAAGCAATATAAACAAAGCTTTAAAAAATATGTAGACTCACCCTTGAAGAACCACTTCAAAGCAGCAACTTCAGAGGTGAAAACCAAGCTTTAACCACTCAAATGCAACCTCCAAGGACCTCAGCTAAATAGTGAAGGTGTTTCACTAGGTGTTTGTAAAGAAAAGGCACTTTTGAGCACAAACAAGTGCAAATATAGAGAGAGAGAGTGCAATATAGAGAGAGAGAGAGAGATATGTATATCTCTATGAAAATTTTTTTGAACCCTGGAAAAGGATAGAGAGCCTCCCTCTTATAGAAAACCAAGCCTCAAGCTTGTTGAGCAAGCTAGAGGCTTGAAGCAAACCCTCCATACACGTGTATGAAGGATGCCTTCTGTGCCTAATAGCTGGCACAGCTGGCAAGGAAAATATCTGCAGAAAATGCAGGATGGCCACCGACTTGTTAAAGTGGTCGGCCGATCACCTCAACTAGTCGACCGACCAGAAAAAGTGGTCTACAGGAACAAAAACTGGTCCGCAAGGGGGAAAGAGGGTCTGCATAGAGAGAGGAGGGTGGTGGCAGGCTGTCGACCACCTTAGGTGGTCCACCGACCACCCACCCTAGCTGGCCGACTAGAAAAACTGGTTGGCAGGGAACAAAAGTGGTCTATAGGGGAAGAAACTGGTCAACACCCCTATTCCACTCTCCAAGCAAAGGATAACAAGGTTTGGTTCAAAAACAAACCAAAAAGGAAGCAAGACTAGAGTCCGCAAGGCGAGGCACTCAGTCGGAAGCCCCGAAAACTAGTCTACGGGGACAAAAAGGGGGCATATGAGAGGGAAAGGAAGTCTACGGCCACAAAAAGTGGTCTACAGACCTCTATCTCCCTCTAGGCAAAGGCAGCAAGGCATGGTCCAAAAGGCAGGCCAAGAGGAGAAAGTTAGGAGGTCCTGAGACAAGGCACTTGGCCGAAGGCTCCAGAAACTCAAAACGAGCACAAACATGCGTAATCATCGAGCGCTCAAACGATGACGTCTGAGTCTTAAGGTCGGTCAAAATGGGGTGTCTACACACACGTGCCTTTTTAGTGGTGTAGTTCGACCCTTCTCCCATGTTTTTTGTACGTACGGCTATAAGCCCCGCATGTGCAGTCGCGCCTTCTGCACCTTCAGCCATGGGCCCCGTACGTGCAGTGATTTGCTCTGTTTTGGCAGTCCGAAACCTAGACAAAAACTCAACTGACCAAACCCATAGAAAGGTATAAGATAGGGAAAATTAGCTCAATATTAACATAAGGAACATGAATCATAAACATAATCAATCCATACTCCTCTTAAATTGATATATATACATCTCAAATCTATATAATAAGACAAGAGGGTTTTTGAAAATATATAAATGTATGAGAGATACATTTTGAATTAAGGGCTGAGATGATTTGTTTTTATTTTTTAAAGGCTGAGATCTTTGTGACATTTTCGCATTCCCGCCCAAAACAATCCCTCTCTCGCTCTCTCTGCAGCGTCCCACCCACCCACGACAAACCCAAACATTATTTGCACTTCTCTCTCTCTCTCTCCAACTTCTCAGATCTCTCTCTCTTCCTCTCCCTCCCCCTCCTTTCCACTGCTGCTCCGCTCTCCCTCCTACCCACATAAAAAATTAAAATTTTGGGTTTTTTGCTTTCATTATTGATATATACTTGATTAAAAAGCCCTAATTTTGGGTTTGCTTTGATCTAATTTTATGCAGATAAATCGGCGATAAAGACGACTGATGAAGAGTGGTTGTTTTTCTGTTCTAAAGATCGCAAGTATCAGAATGGGCAACGATTGAACAGAGCGACTCTGGCTGGGTCCTGGAAGGCCACGGGTAAGGATAGGTCTATCATGTCTCTGAGGGGAACCACTGTGATTGGCATGAAGAAGACTTTGGTTTTCTCTCAGATCTTCTCTCTCCTCCGATCTCCACCAACAGTAACTCCTTCTGCCTCTCGAACTCAGCTTGCAAGGTAAGATTTCTGCCTCTCTCCTTCTCTCTCTATCGGGCTGTGTCTGCCTCTCCAGTCCACCGCATCTCTACCGCTTAATTCTGGGGATAATGAGTGAATGTTTAGTGAAGCACTGATTTGGAAGAGCAACACATCAGCAATTAGCATCAGCCTTGACACATAGAAACACGCACAAAAACCCCATATGTCAGTTATTTAGTATATTTAAATTATCTTATGCTTAAACATCTTTAGGTTTTATTATGTAATGGTAAAACTTTAAAACTATTTATCTAAATGAGTGTTGCTATTTATTACCTTCTCTGACTTTGGAGATTTTTGAGTTGATTTTCGTAGAGGCTGGCTTGGGTTGCTTTAGTTTGGTCAAACAAAGTTTGATGTTAACTGTAATTTCAATCTATGAATGAACAAGTTTCCCATCCAATTGAGAAAATAGTCGGCACATGGAAAGCTCCAGATTCCAGCATGTATAGATGGTCATTTTTTTGTGTTAGGTGTAATTTCAATCTATGAACGAACAATTTTCCTATCCAATTGAGAAAATAGTTGGCAAATGGAAAGCTCCAGATTCCAGCATGTATATATGGTTCATTATTTGATGGACCAAATTTTGAAGGAAAATTCTATTCTACTAAAATTTTCATACAAATTCACTTAATTAGAATGATGTGGCAGTAATTTTTTTTGAAATTTAGAATCATCTTGGTGGGTTTTTTTTTTTATTTTTTAAATGATAATTTGAGAATTCAACTATATCGTTCTATATGTATTTTTTTTGTTTGTATATCATTACTCAATTTAAAAATGAAGTTGTAAGGATTGGAGTTAATTGTTAGGGACTTTGAAATGAGATAACTGCTTTGGTGTCTTGAAGATTTTGGAATGTAGTGGAGATATATCAAGTGGAGGAACTGAATTCTTGGAATCAGTGGTGAACATTAATCAGATTGGGATTACACTACATAATAAGAAATATACATGTTACTTTAAGCCTAAACAGAGCCAGACTAGCATCAACCTAATTTAGTCATCCAAAATTTAGCAGAAAAGAATTATTAAATCCAAGTCCACCCACTTAATATATATTAACTATTATCGTGAACCCACTAATTTAGTCACACTTTGAATAGATATTTATATTTGAGCCTAAAAAAATTATTATGTTTATTCTTTTATTTTCTAAACAAATAGAGTCATACATCAGAGAAAAAGAGATTAAACACAGAATAATTTATTGTATTAATAATTGTTTGGTCTTGAAATATTTGGTTTTTGTTAGGTTTTGCATTTATTAGAGGAAGAGGAGTCGTTGGTTTGCTATGAACTTGAGGACACAATGTTGGACATTCAACTGATGTTTTTGAAGGGAATCCTAATGAAATGGTTGATAATTACAGTGGTAGAAGAGATGGGAGCAACAGAGAACCAGGTGTGAGAGAGTAATACATCAGCAAGTGAACATGAAATTAAATGCTTAGACCAAGATGAATCTTTTAGGTGTTGCAATAGACAATGAAGTCATGGAAATAAGGGATTCTTCCAACAACTTATTTTAGGGTTTTGTTTACGGGTCATTTGTAATTATAAACCAATCATATCACTTACATATCATTCAGTATAGAAAATAAGTCCACAAAATAAACTTATATATATCATTAAAAGAAAAATAAGTTTATATATCATTTTTCATAATAGAAAGGCATGTCACTAAAAAAAATGTAGGAACAAAAGGAACACTTGAATACTTTTGTAGCTGTAGGGACACAAGACTAGCGTGGTGTTGCTCACCCACTGATAATTTCTAATTGGTTAGGTCAATTTGGATTTCAGGAGGAAGAGTCATCATCAGGCAAGGGTTTTGTCTTGCTCCAGACAAGCACAACAAGGTAGATAGGTTGGATGGTTTAAGGATTACTTGCAAGACAACAACAATATGTTTCTAATTTCATAACTACAAAAATCATAACTTGCTAGGAAAATCATAACTTGCAGCAGAGTAAAGATTCTTGATTCCTCTGTGCTAGCTGGAGAGGATGAATTTTAGCAGCCTGATCATTTGAAGGAATAAATTCATGCATTGCAAAAAAGAATTTTTTTTCCGTCATGTTGATGCAGAAGAGAGGAGACAGTACTTTCTTATGTGGTGAACTCAATTTTTTTTGCTATTTCTTTGATACTGCGTATTTTTTTCGCTAATGTGACAGATTTTGGATTGCATTGGTTCTGACTTTGGGGTTGAGCATGTCTAATTTAAATCTTGATTCTTCATGCGTAGATTTAGTGGTGTGAACATTATTTTTTTTGGCAGAGATGTAGAGTCCTTCATATTGGTTTGGTTTGTAAACTGTGTTCACATACTAATTTTTGGTTTGGAATTGTTTTGCTTCCGCTATTATGAAACATTATTTGGCCATTTTCGCCTTATCTTCTACACTTAAATTAGGGCTTTCTTTTTCTTTGAGAGATTTCTTTTTCTTCTTTTTCTTTTTTCTTAGAGAGATTTCTTTTCTCCTAGAGAGATTTCTTTTCTTCTTTTTCTTTTTTCCTTCAATTTGTGTAGTGGATTACAAATATTTACTTTTAGATTTGTGGATTATGCTGATTAAGTTATACAACTATTTCTCTTTTGATCAACAAAACATGCTGATGTACACAGATTTCTCCACCATGACCACAGTAACAGATTTGCCTCTTCCTTTTCGCAGACACCCACACTTCTCACAACCATCTCTGCTCCTCCCTCCTTAGCGACCCTTTGTTGGCATCTTGATCGCAACAATTGTAGCAACCCCACTCCCCAGCTCAACCATCGCACAGCTACCATCTTAGCCTCATGCAACATTGCGAAGGGTAAGCACATTTATTTATATACATGCTTCAGTTTGATCATGATTTTCAACTGCATTCGCATGATTTTACTTAATCTAACTATTGTTCTCATATAGAAGAAAGCCCTAAATTAGTTGGAGTGAGCTGAATCTGCATATTATCTAGATGTAACAAAATCAAATACTGGAAGAGACATACAGAAAGCCTATATGAAAAACATGTATAATAATCATTTCATTGTCTCTTCAATATGGCTCATATGATTGTACCGTTGGATTTCAGATTGTCCATCACTCTCTTTCCGCAATTGCAGTGGCATATGCTATGTTTACTGGGGAAGGGCAGCTTTACACGTTCATGGTTCTGATATCCGAGATTACAACTCCAGAGATCAATATGAGATGGTATGTTTTAATAAGGGAGGCTCTGATAATGATACGAGTCTTGGAAGCATTTGACTTTGACATATCTTACTTGGTCTCATGCAAGTATCTTGATACTGTCGGTTTAAAGAGGTCAAGTGCATATCTCATAAATGGCGTGGTTATATTTTTTGCTTGGCTGGTGAGTTAAAATTCATTTATAATTTTATTTCAGATGGACAACCTAATTTAGTAACCGGAAGTTCTCTTCTTTTTTTTTTCTTTTTTTTTTTTTTGGTTTGAACTATAACTGGAAGTTCTCTGTCCAAGAAATATGAGCTATTTTAGATGATCAAATTGGTGACCGTGCACTCAATGACATGCCCGTGTAATAGAAGATAGCCTTGCCATTCATGCTGGACACCAAACAGATTTAAGGGAAGCTGATTTTATTACAGCCACACGGATGGGCCTATATATCCCAATCCTAAACATATCAGTTTTTATTTTTATTTATTTTTTTAATTTTTATGATAAGTAGCATATCTATTTTGTTTTCTGCTTGATTTATTAAGTAATTCCTTAGACATGTTTGCTATTATGGAATGCAGGTTGCAAGAATTTTGTTGTTCGCTTACATGTTTTGTCATGTGTACTTGCACTATGATCAGGTAATTCTACCTCCTGACTTATTGGTTTATTAGGGCATGAATCATGTGAACTAACAATTTCTACTGTTAGTCGATGATAGTCTATATTTAGTCGGTAAAAAAATTTAGTAGCTAAATATTAATAAGTAATAGGAGACTAAAAACCTGTTAGTCGGGGATAGTCTATATTTTAGGCTACGAAAAATTTAATTTGATCGTTGTATACAATTATTTGCCGACAAAATTTAGTTTATAATTTAGTCTATATTTTAGTTTAGTTTAGCTGACAAAATTTAATTTAATTTAGTTTATTTGTCGTTAACAAAATTTAGTTTAGTTGTCAAAGACCATGCATATTTTTTGGGTTACTCTTTGCCGACCAAAGAATTTCGTTGCCAAATATAAGCTTTTCGTGACTAAAAAAATGTCTACCTCGCTTTCTCTCCCAACACCAACACATCTCCACCACTGCCGCGGCCGCCGCACAACCACCACCCACATTATCGACCTCTCCAGAATAGATGTGTGTTATATTTTCTGTAGTCAATTTCTTAGTCTCTACCATTTCTATATCCAAAAACTAATCTCTTTTTTTGTTTCTCTAAAAAATAAAAAATTAAATGATGAGCTTATCTGAGATTCTACTACTCTCTATCTTACCCAATTTGAAAACAACCTCTCCAGAACATAATGATTATGTAGTTTTATCTGTTTGGTATGTTTCTATTTGGTATTTTTCCACTTTTTTTTGTTTCTCTTAAGGCACGGGTTATATTCTAATTCTAACGATAGTCAAATTTTTGTTTGGCCCAAGAGTGATATATCTTCAAGTTTGTTGGTGGAATTGAGGTCTTGATCATCATTTCTGTTGGTGGAATTGATCTTGCAATTTATGTGTTAAGCTTTATTAATCTGGGTTTGAGTTGTTTGAAGTGTGATAAAATTACCAGGTTTTGTTTGTGCATATCAGCTCCAATTTTGTCATTTTTGTTGCATTTGTGTTTTTGTTCATAAAAATTAATTCAAAAACTTGGCAGAAAGTTTGTAATCTCTAGGTTTGTGTTTATTTATGTGTCTGAGAATATGTATTTTATCTTTCAAGTTCTATTTTCCCCTTTTTTGATAAATTTCTTGACCCATAACAATGGTGGAAACATCGTAGAGAATACCCTAAAAGTTCCATGGTCATCTTCTCCATTTATTCATCAGATCCAAAGCTCACAGACCCGTGGAACTAAAGAAGGGGTGGATTCTGCGAATGTATTCTCAATTTTTTTAATTTTTTTATTTAATTTTTTATTTTTACATAGCCGTATTGTTTTTTTTTTTTTTTTTTGGACAGAGGATATTCACTCCCTTCAGCTACATTGTTGGATGGATGTTGTGGTCCTTGCTTTATTGTTCCAGTCCCTTGATCCAATTTCATGGTGTGTTCATCCGAGCAAACCAAATGGATAGTTTTATTTGAGTTTTTTATCAGTTGCTCATAGCATTTTAGTGCACAACGTTAACTCATTAATATTCTTTAATATGATGCTTGGGTTCTATTGGGAATTAAATTGTTCAATCTATTTTTAGTTTACAATTATTTTTTAAAAAAATTTAATATTATCATCTATAACGTAAGGAAACAGAGAGTCTTCGTTTGAGAAGAGAGAGGAACCGGGGGGATATCAGTCGGTGAGAGAGAGGGAGACAGTTGAGAAGATTAATGTTTTACAGTCTTTGGGGGAGAGAGACTGAGGTAATAGAGAAGAGGAGAGACAGTGGGTGAGAAAATTGAGAGATTGCAATTTGGGAGAAGTGCAATTTGTCTTGGGAAGATTTTTGTTATTAAAAATATAAAAAATGCTACATATTCTTAAAAAAATACAACTTTATAACTCATTCACCTGTGATTGGTCCAGGAAGGAAATAAAAACAATAAAAATATATGATTGGTTTACATCATTTTGGGAGTCATGGAGGTTCTTAATTTTGAGGGTTCCTGAAATTTATTTGGGTTACTAATAAATTGGTGTTTCATTTGAGTTTTATGTCTTCATTTAGAAAATTTTCTCCTTCCGGTGAATTCATTACCTACTCATTTTGAATGCATTCTTCTCTAATTTTGATTTATATTTTAATCTCATCATTAATTGTACCGTGCCTTCAGGCACGGGCATACGCTAGTTCTTTATATTTCAACCATGCTTGGCTTATCAAAATATATCTCTATAAACATCAAGATGTATGAGTGAGCTTAAAATGTGTAGAACCAAAGAAACACAGCTCAAAACAACCCCCAAACCCTAAGATCATCTACCAAAGCAACCAAATTCCATAAGCAAGGCTCTTGTTGTAACCCAAACTTACATGAATGTAAAGATTTCCTTCCCAAATCAAATATATATATATATATAGAGAGAGAGAGAGAGAGAGAGAGATTAGGCCGTTCTAGTTAGATTGTACATACCTTGAACTCTAGCCTCAAACCCTATTTTAATTCTTTCAATCTTCCTCCCTTGATGAGCCTCTCTTCTTCCCTCTTATTTCTCTCTTCCTTGGGTTTCTCTAGAATTCCCCACTCAATATATATATAAGGAGATAAGTTCATAAAGAGACTTATATAACACATAAACAAGTCTTTAACTTCTAGGCTTGCCAAACGAGCCTTAGCGAATCAAACAAAATAAATTTGCAATTAACCCTCCCAAGTGGCTTTAAAAATTCCCACTAGCATGCTCACATACTCAATTTCAGTTTATCACGCCTCTACGGCTTAAATTTCCAAGTTAACATTTTAATTTTAATAGATATGTTCCAATAATCAACAGATAGAAAAACATGGTCAAACAATTCACACATGTAAGCATAACTTTACATGGAATTTCACATTAAACACATAATTTCTCATAGAACTAGGGACGTAAAGCATATAAGAGGGTCGGGTTATTACAATACTCCTCCATTTCATCGCTTCTCTCTCTACACAAATCGCTAGGGTTTTTCACCTCTCCAATTCTCTCACCATCCACCTCATCTCGATCAGGGTTTCCAAAGCCATTGCTTCTCTCTCTAAGAAGAGAATTAAGGTGGTCCTCCTCCGTATCTTCCCTTCTTTTTCTTCTCTCTCCAACGATGGTATTAGGGTTTCTAATCTCATTATTGCAATCGATTTCTGAACCTCTACTTCTCCTTCTAACCCGATTTAGGGTCTCCATTTCTCTCTCATCTCTCTACAAATTCAATAAAGTTGTAGAGGAATCAAGATGTAACCTCACTAAATATTTATAAATTTGTAATTTTAATTATTAAAGTAGAAAAAATTTGGAAAAAACTTGGGACCTGCAATTTCGGGACCGCATGACCCCCAAATAAGTGTAATTGATTCATGTGTGTTTTTGTTTATTTTTTTTTCCCTCTCTCTTTCACATAGAATTATGTGGGGGTTGTGGGGATGGAGTTTTTATGGAGGTCTTAACCATTGCTCAAATTTATTATGTTTTTGAAAACTTATTTGTAAAAAAAATGGTGTCCCATAATATAAGTTTTTTTTTTTTTACATAAGTGAATTATAAATACATTTCTGAAAATTGTTTCAAATACAGATTATTTTGGGTAATTCTATTTTCACAAACTAATTTCTCTTAGTACACATACTCAATGAACACCTTTTCAATACACATCTCTATATTCTAATATTACCCTAATTTTCAATTTTAAAACACTAAGGCTATGTTTGGTTTCAATGTTTGAATCATCTTTTTGAATTTTTTTTGAAAAAATTATAATTTAATTTGACAAAAACAAATATAAAAATTATAGCGATTCCGGTCTTGACCCGACCTTTGTTGTACTCTTGGCTCGGGTTTCATGGTTTAATGTTGTTGTCGATTTCTTATTCCCTTTGTTTTCTCTTAAGTTTGTCTTTTGGTTGGTTGTGGTTGTGTTTGGGACAGGTTGTTTGCTTGTTTTCCAAACTCTTGTTGTCTAGATTTTTGCTTCCCCGCGTGAGCGACACGTCTTGTGCTCAAGCGAGCTTTGTAAACTTTCAGTACTTTTGCAGGTCTGCAAAACTACTGGGCGAGTGTATTCTACGCTTGAGCCGTTCTTTCTGCACTCGAGCGGGCTTAGCTTGAGCGGCCATTTCTTGCGCTCGAGCGGTGGTCTAATGTTTGTAAAACTGCTGGATGTGTGTATTCTATGCTTAAGCGTTACTTTCTGCGCTCGAGCGGTGATAGTCTTCTTCATTGTGCCTTGGCACTCGAGCATCACTTCTTACGCTCGAGTGGCATAACTTATTGTGTCTGACGCTTGAGTGTCACTTCTTACGCTCAAGCGGACTATGCGTTTATTAGTTCGTGAAAATGACTTTTTACAAAACTTTTTCAGATCTTTTCTTCCTAAATCCTAGAGTTGAGACTCTCTTTCTCTAAAACACTATCTCTCTTTACATTTCCACCTAGTTCTAGTAATTTCTCCACCCATTTGCCTTTGTTAAAAAGAGTGAGCATCTCAAGATCTCCATTTTGATCCGAATAAAGTTAGGTTTGAGCATCTTTGAAGTTTCATCCTTGCCTTGCTCGTCTTCTCTCTTTGAGGTAGGGATTTTCTACACTTTCATATGGTTTTTAACTTAGTTATTGGTTGTTGTGCAACAATGGTGGGATTTGGGAGTACTTTGGACAAACCTAGGGTTTGGGATTTAAAATCAAAAGAGGAGTTTCTACTAAATGTGATGTAAATAGTTATGGGGTTTGAAAATGAGGTTATATTATGACAAAGTAGTTGATTTTTACATTTGAGTTGATATTTGGGAAAAAAGGGAAGTTTGCCCTAAAATGTTACAAATATTTACTTTGTATAAACAAATGAAATTGGTATTGTAAATGTGAAATTGGATGGATATTGATATAAATGGTGGAGTTAGATATGTATTACCTCACACCTATAGGAATTTGAATCAATTATATATCTAAAGATTGAATATCTGTTTAGAAATATCTGTATTAGGCTATCGGTGGAGGATAACTATGATTATTGTAGGAATTGCATGAGGATTAGGTGAATTGAAACTAATCTCTTGTTAGTTGTCATTGAATATGACTATGTTTTAATACATTGTATATGTATGATATTTGGGAAGAGAAATGGGATGTACGTCTGGGAGGAGATAGGGGATGGACTTCATTGAATTAAGTTGGCCTGTGTATCTAGGGTGAAAGTCCCGAAACTATGCGTATACATGGGTGCCGATCTCGCAGATGAAATTTTCATAAAATGGCAAATTGAAATGTTTGCGTGATAGTTGTGTTGATTTGAGAACCATTGAGTTGTAGTCTCAGTTGGGGTTGTTTGGAAGATAATAAAAGTGACTCATGAATTGAGATAAAATAAATTAACTTGAAATGAATTGAAGGAAAATGGATTGATTTATGAAATTTCGCACTATATAATCTTGTAGAATATGAATGTTTTGTCATAGGCATTGCATATGCAGGTTGTACTTATATCTTTGTTGAGATTCATATATTGTATTAGATTGTTCTTACTGGGCTTTAGCTCACCCTATTTGGAAAAAAACATTTTCAGGTGTTCGTGATATACCTCCACCAAGACAATAGCTTGGAGGGACTTTGGAGTGAGAGCCTCCTTTTGTGTATTCTCTTTTGTATAGCCAAGGGCTTTACTTGTGTTAAGTTAGTCTCATTTTTTTGTTGTAACCAAGTAATGACTTGGAAAAATGTAAACCCTTGGGGCATATAAATACCTGTTCAGCTTTCATTCATCTTTACTGCTTGTAACACAAGTTGTAGATTCAAGATGAACTATTTGTGAATGTATAAGAAATAGTGTTATGTCTAACATGCTTTTTGTGGTACTATCTCACCCCCTGTCTCCATACATATTTTCTTTTGACGATCGTTGTAAACAGTTGATAGGCAAAGAACGAGCTAAGGAACAACTTGATTCAGGGGCCAGGTTTGTGGTGTGCTTATTTCGTGTCATAAATTACTTTTGATATAAGGTTGGTCTGTTATTTAAGGGTGCCAACCTGTTTCTAATGTTAACAAAATTTTCTTTCCTGGTATGCATAAGTTCTCAAACTATTCCCTAGTCTTTAAAATTTTTCATCAAACAAAGCTGGACTTGAATTTATTTAGTGCACTCTAATAAGTCAATAGTTATTCCCAATGTCCCAAAATTCTGAAGTATGTAATATTTAAATTTTGAAGTTCTCACTTTTGTAATAAGCTTCGGATGCTGAGTAGGCTGGCTTTGGAACTCTCTTGGAAGTGTAGCGATCTTCGAGCTAACTATGGATCACAATCACTAGAGAAGGCTAGGTGTGAGCAGATGTGGTCGTAGAGTAGGAGAGAGAGATTGAGAGGCATGGATATGGAGGACTAGGGCTTCCAAATAGAGAGAGTTGATTCTTCATAAAGACGGAGACATTTTGTGTATAGAAGGGTCAAGCGAAGGGGAACATCTCTCTTGGTCACTTGTCATGATGATGATGACGATCGGTGGTCTTTCTAGCTTGATAATTCTGAAGGTGGCGGCTGTTGATAATGATGGAGCTGAAGTATGTGAGAGCCTTGTGTTGCTCTAGTGTGAGAGCCTTGTTGTCACTCATACCTTGTCATGAGCCATTACCAGAGATAGCGTTGAGGACTAGGTTACTTAGTGGTGAATTACTCAACTGAGCCACTATCGGGTGTAAGTGGAGGTGACCGTGTTTGAGAGATTCCCTTGGCTGAGCTGAGTGGTGTTTCGAGCTTGTTTACGCTAGTAGACTAGGAGATGCCTCAGAGAATTTCCCTAAGCACCTAGGCTTGAAGACTAGTGTTATTAAAGGCACACCTAGGCGTGCGCCTAGGCCCAAGTCCCATCCAGGCCCAAGGTTTGCGCCTTGTAGTGTTCAGGCCTGGCAACTTCGATAAGGCTCGCTTAGGTGTGCACCTAGGCCCAAGTCCCATCCAGGCCCAAGGTTTGCACCTTGTAATGTTCCAGGCCATGCGACTATGATAAGACGCTTGACTGGCCCAAGGCTTGCATCTTGAGGGCTTTTTTTGTTGTTGCTTTAATTGTTTTTGTTTAAAATTTGACCATTGATTTAATATGGTGCAACTACAGAAGATCCCTATTTTTATTAAATATGCCAATACATTGGGCATTTAACCCTAAATCAATGATAGAAGAAAAATTAGCCATAATTCCTAATCTCAAAAAAACATTAAATGTTTAACATTTTATTTTGTTTATGTTGAACTCTAAATTATTTAATTATATTAAATTATTTTGTTTATGTTCCTCCGCATCCAATCCAGACCTACTTGATGGGTTAGAGAAACCGATAAACCCAGCTAATAGGTTATGGTCTAACACTATGTTCAAGTAATAACGGAGATTGGTCCCTCATCCAATAACATCATTGCTAAATCGCGGCCTTTATAGACGTATATCCTATTTGCTAGCCACCTAAATCTTTTTGTGTTTAACCTTTTCCATGCTAAAAATAGGTTTAAAATCTGTTTGAACTATTTTCTGATTTTATTTAGGGCTATATGCAGTGGTGGGATGCATGGTTATAGATCCCTTTGTTCTGGATATCCTTGCCCCCCAATATTCCGGTCACCGACTTCTAGAATGGAAGATATTATGGACAATCAAGTCATATAAGCTTACCTGCAATCAATATAATTTTGTATTGGATTAATTGAATTAACTATTTATCTTAAGCTGTTGTGTTTACTTTTTCTGCCTTCACCATCCAGATGCGCTATACACAGACTTCCAGATGCTCACAAACATATCACTCGACCACTAGCTGGGGTTATATTCCTGAAGAAGGTTTTATCTGTCATGTTTCTCTGCTTGTCATTAACATTCCTATTGTTAGCAATTTATTTATTATTTTTATTTCTGCATTCTATTTCAATATATATGGTATCCACTTGTACAGATGTGCATCTTTGCTTTTGTGATAAACCTTTTTGTGTATCTGCTTATTTCATGGTCAAGCAAGGTAATGGAAATAAAAAAGATAATTACAAATAATAAAGGATATGCATTCTACCAGTGTTTTAAAAAGCTCCAGGCGCTCCAAGGTGATAAGGTCTCATATAGCCTAAGTGCAAGGCGCAAGCCTCACCAAAGCGAGGCTCAAGTAGATAAGTAAAATTTTTAAATAGGCAAAGTTTTCAACATAAACAAATATATATAGAATTCCAAAAATCATAAAGCAAGTTTCACCATTTCAAATAATCTTTAAACGTAACATTCAATCTTCCAAAAAAAAGAGAGGGAAAAAAAAAAGAGGACCTAGCAAAAGAGAAGAAGAGAAAAATAAATGATGAAAATAAGAGAACCCAAAGAAGAAGAGAAGAGAAGCGAAGAAGAACCTGAAGAAGTCGATGTCTTTCCATTTTCTGATCGATTTTTTTAATCATTCTCCACCTAAGTTTTATTTATTTATTTTTATTTTTTTTTTATTACTTTTGGATCTCTTCTCAACACGTTTGGTCATCTTATATTGAAGGGTTTTAATTCCCTGTGAGTAAAGGGATTTGGATTTGATTTCACCCTTTTAGTAGTCGAAAGAATTGGATTTGAAGTGCTTCCATTATGGTGTTGTGTGTTGATGGATTTGAAATAAAGGGATTTGGATTTCATTTCAAGTAGTCGAAAGAATTGGTATTGAAGTGCTTCCATTTGGAGCGTTGAGGTAAAGGTATGAGATTCATCGTACTAGAATAGTTGTGCCACTAGAATTCTGGAGGTTTAGGTCAAAATTCAAGTTTCTTTCTTCTTCAAAATCATTCATAAATTTTTTATAAATCCATTCATGGAAAATTTAATCCAAGCTATATTCTTTTAAGTTCTTTTTGTTGGATGGTGGTAAAATAAGAGGAATAGAAGAAGGTAGGAGGGAGTAGATCTCAAACTTCACCTTTTTCTTTTTTTCTTTCAAAATTATTGGTAAAAGGTTCTCAAATTCATTCGTGGAGTTTGTTTAAAGGGTCAGAAAAGTGCTGACTACTGGGGCTACCACTTCATTTGTTATCACATTATATATATTTCTTTTCAATGGTTATGGACAAAAGTTGCAAGGATTTAGAAGGTGGCTTGACAAATTGATGACACGTGGACCCCTTTTTGTACATTTGTGTCATATAGACTTAACATGGCATAGGAGTTCTGTTCATGTAAATAAACTTTTATTTTTACCCTTATTTTATGTTTTGTTGATTTGTTTGTTTCCTTTGCTATTCATGCTCAGTTTGGGGACATGTTTATTCCTCTCTAAAATCTTATAGGAGCCAATGTGATTGGGTTCTTGTAAACAAGCTTAGAATTAACATATTGGAGATATACTTTCAAAGTAAACGCAATATGTTGTCTTGGTTGGTTTTTGTAAACCAAACCAAACTAAGCATTGTGTAAGTGAATCATTTTTTGTCTTTTTGTTTTGTCGAGGGCTATATTCTTAGTTAAATTAAATAAATTTGTATATATATATATTTGTTTTTTTAATTACAACATCCTATGTCAAGTCTTCTTATGCTCCTAACATTTTTCATTTATCATGATTATGGGGAAGTGGCTTGGAAATACTCTTCAAATCTTGGAAGACGCCAATAATCCTCAGCTAGTCACCTGAAAAGACACAAACACTCCGGTCGGGGGTGCCGGAATTAGCACTCCGACGAACAAGTCAGTCCTTACACTCAAGATAGCTTGTCTACTAAGTTTTAGCAAAGTGATTATTACATACCTTTCTAAATTTGTAGCTCTTGTATTTATACTCATTTTCTAGGCCTCGTGGTCAGAGCCTACTTTTTACTCATTGTCCTTTTGTTTATTCGGATCTACGGATATCCGGCTATTCGGCCTTCCTAACGTATTCGGCATCCTAGTCACGCAGGATGGAGCCGAATAATACCTGATTTCTAAGGTACGTACCTTCCGACTCTTCTATTTATTCGGCTCCCACAATTGGCCCCCAAGCACTTTACCAACGACAGTTGGCTGGAATGCTTGGTTCCGAATTTTGAAAAGTCAGAGCCAAAATTCAGCGGTTGGCCTCATCCTCATGCGGATGTCTAAGCGCACCCCTTTCGGTTGTCATCTCGACTTCCCGTCCCTTCGTACGTGTCTATTTATTGCAATTTTAAAATTTTGATGTCCTTTCGAGTATGTATTTTATAACGCTCGTCATTGGATTGCCTTTCGAATCATTCCTGAAACTTTCTCTTCTCTAATATCATCTTCGTCCTTTGTAAGTTCTCTCCTTCCTTGCTTCGAAAACTCTTTCTAGTTTATTTCTTCCTTGGCATATTCCTATAAACTGTAGGGTATGGCAAAACATTTAAAAGACCTTCTCTCGTCAGATCGAATTGCTGGCTTTAGACGCCATTTCTCCATTCCTGATGATGTCCATTTGTCGTTTGTGGCAGACGGCACTCTTGATTTGGAGAGGGAGGACAAAACCACGATTATCTTTCCTCTCTTGTCAATTCCAAAGGGTGGAGTCCATTTTCCCCTTCACCCGTTTTTAAAGGCTGTGCTTCGCCATTGGGGTTTAATCCCTTCCCAACCCAATGTGAATTTCTTTAGAATTATAATGGGGGTTATAGCGCTGAACCGTCGCCTTGGAATTAACCTTGGCATTCCAGCCATCCGGTATTGCTATGCCTTGGCTAAGTCTTCTGGTCGACACGGGCGTTACTTCCTTAAGGCAAAAGATACCGACCATCAGCTAATCACTATGCTTTCCAGTTCTGGGAAACGAGTTGATGATGTTATGATCGTTGTCCAGGGTAACTGGGAATTTGGCGAAGGGGAGGATCACGTCGACCCTATTCCTAGACGGAGGGGCGAGCCAGGTGACCGATTGCCTTCATGCTTTTATTATTTGTTCATTTTTGTTGTAAAGCCTCTTCTTTGAAATCTTACGGCTTGGCTTGTGCAAGGAACGATTTGAAGAAAGTCCTATCTTCAATCGACGACGTCGTTCTTTCAGATATCAAAGTCGCTCTCAAGTATTTCGGCCGTCAAAGTCTTCAGAAACAGGGGAGGGCAGCCCACGTTCTGCTTCGTTACGAGCCGACATATACGACCTTCTCGGCGGCGGAAAATATCCCAGTTCCGAAGGGTGAAGATTCTCTTATCACTCTTATTTTGTCCGACTTTAAAAACTTGAGGCAGGTTGGCTTTGAAGGGTCTGATTCGGAGCGGGATGAAGTAGTTGATGTTGCCGAATCAGATCAGTCCAAAACCGAATCTGACGAGGTATTGAATTTGGCCGATCCTCCATCCACTTCAGGCCGAGGGGATCTTTCACTTGACAACGTTTTTCACGGCTTAGAGGATCTTCCCGCCGCAGGCCCCGCAGACATGGCTGGGTTAAGCTTCACAAAACTTGCCAGGAAGGCGAATGCGGAAAGGTTGGCCGTACGGCGAAGAGTGGAGGCCCTTCCGTATGAAGTACCACCCGCCACCGAATCTCAACTCTCCCTGCCTGTTATCGAATCAGAGTCCTTGCGCGTTATTGAGGAGGAGACAGCAAAAAATCAGAATGCCGAATCTACTTTAGTCGGTGCATGCCGGTCAAGAAGTTGAGGAAAAGGTAGAGAAACGCCCTGCTAAGTTTGAGACTGGTTCAGAAGAACAAGGCGGTAAATGTCCTCAATTAGAGGGATCGAATGTGATCGTTCCTTTCGTCATTCAGCTAATGATAAAAAAACATACTGGCTTCTTCTGATGCTTTGGCGCTTAAAGATCCAGAAGTCGCATTCAGCGTGGCAACGCCCGTGTCGTTGCCGTCTGACAAGGAGGCTTTCCAGGTGGAACTAGATCTGAATACGACAGCACTAGCCGCCCAATCGGCACTTTTGGTACATATTCAGACTTTTCTTCACTTTATCCAAATACTGTTGAAGTTATGGTTTTAAATTCTTGTTTTGCAAACCGTCGGAAGGATAGCCGATATGGGCCGTCGCCATCGCGACGCCGTCAAACAGATTGGTCGTTTACGAAAGGAAGTTGAGGGCCAGAGGAGAAGGGCCGAGGTCGAAGTTTTTAGGGCGAACAAGGAAGCCTCACGGGCCGAGGTCGAGGTGGAGAGGGCTCGTAGCGCGGATCAATTGAGATTGGATGCCGAGAAGAAGGCGGACACGAGCGAAGATGCGCTCAAATTGGCCCAGAAGGCGGTCTCCAAACTGGAGGCTGAGTTGGCTAAAATGAAGGCGACGAAGGAAATAGTCGACTCGGAAGCTTCCAAAGTATTCGAGGCCGGGAAAAATGCTGGACTTGCCGAGTATTTGGACCAAGTCCCCAAGTTTGGAAATCGGGCATTCAAACATGGCTGGCACAAAGCCCTTGCTGCTGCTAAAGTTTCATTGACTATGCCAATACCATATGAGCAAGTGGATGCTGAGCCATTGGGGTCTGATTCCGAGGACTGATCTGGGCGACTGACATAGTTTTTAGGATTTCAAATGTATTTTTCTAGTTTTTGTTTTGGTAATTTTCATATATTGCTACAGTCATAGTTTTTTGCTAGGCATCTTAATGCGGGCTTGTAGCTTTTTGTTTAGTAATTTGCGTATATAAAATTTCATGAGTTGTGCTCAACTTGCTAATGAAAATTTTGTTGATGAATGATATTGCTTTCAGTTATGGTTAGATCAGCTGCTTAGCTTAGGTACGATATTGCTTTCAGTTATGGTTAGATCGGCTGTTTAGCTTAGATACTTGGCCGACCGGATTAATGAATCTGCCCTTGCCTTAGCCAGGGCGCGAGCTTGAGAAGCCGAATGGGTCTAACTCGTAGGCTGGCTGAGGCATAAATTGATCGGCGCTTGCGCTTGAAAACATGGCCGACCAGATTAATGAATCTGCTCTTGCCCCAGCTAACTCGTGGGCTGGCTGAGGCATAGATTGATCGGTGCTTGCACTTGAAAACATGGCCGACCAGATTAATGAATCTGCCCTTGCCCCAGCGAGGGCGCGAGCGTAAGAGGCCAAATGGGTCTAACTCGTGGGCTGGCTGAGGCATAGATTGATCAGCGCTTGCGCTTGAAAACATGGCCGACCAGATTAATGAATCTGCCCTTGCCCCAGCGAGGGCACGAGCTTGAGAAGCCGAATGGGTCTAACTCGGGCTGGCTGAGGCATAGATTGATCGGCACTTGCGCTTGAAAATATGGCCAACCAGATTAATGAATCTACCCTTGCCTCAGCGAGGGCGCGAGCTTGAGAAGCCGAATGGGTCTAAGTCGTGGGCTGGCTGAGGCATAGATTGATCCGCGCTTGCGCTTGAAAACATGGCCGACCAGATTAATGAATCTGCCCTTGCCCCAGCGAGGGCGCGAGCTTAAGAAGCCGAATGGGTCTAACTCGTGCTGGCTGAGGCATAGATTGATCGGCACTTGCGCTTGAAAACATGGCCGACCAGATTAATGAATCTGCCCTTGCCCCAGCGAGTGCGCGAGCTCGAGAAGCTGAATGGGTCTAACTCGTGGGCTAGACGATCGTCATCCGACGTTTAGCGTTTGGAATTACTGGCGTTGCCTCGGGGGAGCTACATACATTCAAGGATAAATGGAGTGAGTTCACGCCAGAGGCTCTACTTATTTCCATTCAGGCTTGATCTAAACTGGAGAGGGATAAAGATTGGCTGAATTTAGATGCCGCAATGAATCGCAGTAGTGAGCCTATGAGAACGGGAAGAAGAATGTCCAAGGATCAGGAAAAATAGCAGCCCCTTAGTCGTCAAAGCAGATTGCCCCGAAAGGACACACAACAATGGGGAAATTCCACGCGTCCGCAACCGAGAATCAAGCCTGATGCCACGCTGCGACCGTTGAGTTTTGCGGTTTTCATGAGGAATAGACCAATGACGGAGGGGGATTCTATCATTAAAGACCCAGGTGTGGCAGTCGAGTTCGCTCGACAGATCTTTCCGTCGGAAGTCCAACAATCAATGGTTGGACATCGAGATTTCGAAGTATTTCGAAACGGCATACATGGGGCTGTGAAAGGATTATATACTGCTTATGAAGTCGGCATGCGTCTGTGGGAAGTGCGACGTGAGATTGAGGAAAAAGACGAAAGGAATCGTAGTCTGGAGGCTCGCGCGGAAAAGGCTGAGCGTGAGCTGCGGGAGCTTAAGAATGTACAAACTACCGAGTCGGTGGCGGCCGGTCAATCTAAGTTGGTCGTGGAGGAGAGAGTGACCCAACAGACCTCGGGTTATGAAAGGGGATTTCAGGACGGCCTGAAGGTCAGGATAGAGAAGACCAAACGAGACCTTCCTGAGGAGGTCTGCCGATGTGAAAATCGTGGATTCAAACATGGTTGGATCAAGGCCCTTCAAACTGAGGAAGCTCTCGTAGCCGTGGGCGTTGATTTGGCTTCGCCCCTGTATCATTGTCATTACTTCCCCTATTCCGATTTTGAAATTAAGAAAAGCGACGATGAGGGTGCCGAATAAATAGACTTTGTAACGCAAGAACAGACTTCGTACCGAATAAATAGAATTTCTTTTATTTTCAATGTTCGTATTTGGTTTTGAAATGTTATGTGCTTAATTAAACGTCTTATTTCAACTTATTGGCAGGTTTTGTATTGCGTGGTACAAACGTTTAAACATGCATTGACCGGCTCGAATTAAGAACAATTCTCGTTGAATATTTATTCGGCCAGTCAACTGGTCTAAATGCATCTCGCACAAAGGCTCCGAATCCGAAGACTCAACCAGCCCTAAGGTGTCATGCACCAAAAAGGCGCTCCGAATCCGGAGACTTTATTTGGCCAATCGTGATATCCACGAAGGGCGCTTCGAATTCGGAGGCTTAATCGGCCTTAAGAGGCTTAATCGGCCGTTAGGTGTCATGCACCAAAAGGGGCTTCGAATCCGGAGACTTTGGCCAATCGTGATATCCACGAAGGGCGCTCCGAATTTGGAGACTTAATCGGCCCTAAGGTGTCATGCACCAAAAGGGGCTCCGAATCCGGAGACTTTATTTGGCCAATCGTGATATCCACGAAGGGCGCTCCGAATACTGAGGCTTAATCGACCCTAAGGTGTCGTGCACCAAAAGGGGCTCCGAATCTGGAGACTTTATTCAGCCAATCGTGATATCCACGATGGGCGCTCCAAATACGGAGGCTTAATTGGCCCTAAGGTGTCATGCACCAAAAAGGGGCTCCGAATCCAGAGACTTTATTTGGCCAATTGTGATATCTACAAAGGGCGCTCTGAATTCGGAGGCTTAATCGGCCTTAAGCGGCTTAATCGGCCTTAAGAGGCTTAGTCGGCCCTTAGGTGTCATGCACCAAAAGGGGCTTCGAATTAGGACACTTTGGCCAATCGTGATATCCACGAAGGGCGCTCCGAATCCGGAGACTTAATCGGCCTTAAGAGTTTTAATCAGCCTTAAGAGGCTTAGTAGGCCCTTAGGTGTCATGCACCAAAAGGGGCTCTGAATCCGGAAACTTTGGCCAATCGTGATATCCATGAAGGGTGCTCTGAATCCAGAGACTTAATCGGCCCTAAGGTGTCATGCACCAAAAGGGGCTCCGAATCCGGAGACTTTATTCGGCCAATCATGATATCCATGAAGGGCACTCCGAATACGGAGGCTTAATCGGCCCTAAGGTGTTATGCACCAAAAAGGGCTCCGAATCCAGAGACTTTATTCGGCCAATCGTGGTATCCACGAAGGGCGCTCTGAATACAGAGGCTTAATCGGCCCTAAGGTGCCATGCACCAAAAGGGGCTCCAAATCCGAAGACTTTATTTGGCCAATCGTGATATCCACGAAGGGCGCTCCGAATCCGGAGGCTTAATCGGCCCTAAGGTGTCATGCACCAAAAGGGGCTCTGAATTCGGAGACTTTATTTGGCCAATCGTGATATCCACGAAAGGCACTCTGAATCTGGAGGCTTAATCGACCTTTAAGAGGCTTAATCGACCCTTAAGGGCTTGGGAGCTGAAGCATGAGAAAATGAGAAACTTTGTATTACAATGGTGGAATATGTACAAGTATCATGCCCACAAGTCAGGTCAATGATAGAATTTATGTAAATGTGTTGAATTCCAAGGCCGTGGCAGGCTTCTTCCTGACATGTCTGAGAGCTGATATGCCCCTATTCCTGCGATGAAATCTATCTGATAGGGGTCGTCCCAGTTTGGACCCAATTTTCTATCGGCCAATCTCCAGTCGGCTGGAAGTACCTTCTTCAGGACCAACTCTCCTGGCATGTAGCGACGCAACCGAACTCATTGATTATACGACTTAGCCAGCTACTGCTGATACCGTGCCATAGATGCCAGGGTGCAGTCTCTTCGTTTTTCGATTAGAATTAGATCCAGGGCAAGCATCATGTCATTTCAGCCCGTATCAAAAACTTGCGATTTCAGGGTTGGGAGGCTGATTTCCAGGGGTAAGATTGCCTGCGTTCCAAAGCATAAAGAAAACGGCGTTTCTCCAATGGATCTCCTCGGCGTAGTACGATGAGCCCACAATACACTGGCCAATTCTTCGACCCATTTGCCTTTAGCTTTTTCCAGCCTCTTTTTGATGCCGTCCAAGATGGATTTGTTAGAGGCTTCGGCTTGACTGTTGCTTTGGGGGTTCACCGGTGTAGAGAAGTATGGCCGAATGCCATATTTGCTGCATAACTCTCGATACACGCCACAATCGAACAGGGTGCCATTGTCTGAAATGAGAGCTCTCAGAATGTCGAATCGTGTTATGATGTTTCTCCATACAAAGCTTTTAATGTTGGCATCTCGTATATGTGTTAAAGCCTCTGCTTCGACCCATTTTGTGAAGTAATCTGTCGCGACGATTAAGAATCGCTTGTTCCTTGGGGCCCTCGGGAATGGTCCTACGATATCAAGTCCCCACTGAGCAAACGGCCAGGGACTGGTGATAGAGTTCAACCCTTCGGCAGGCAGATGGGTTAATGGGGAGAACGTTTGGCACTGTTTGCAATTTTTTACATAACTCTCCGCGTCAGCTCTCATTGTCGGCCAATAATACCCCTGTGTTATTGCTCGATGGGCCAGGGAGCGTCCGCCAGAATCGGCACCTCAACTGCCCTCATGTATCTCAGTCAGAAGCTCCTTCACTTTGTCCGGGTGCACGCATTCCAAATATGAACCAAAGAGGGATTTTTTATAAAGCCCTCCTTGCGGATCCAGAGAGTATCGCAGGGCTTTATTTCGCAGCTTGTGTGCTTCTTTTTTGTCCTCTGGGAGTTGTTCAGAAGAGAGGAATGTGGCAATGGGGTCCATCCAGCTTGGTGCGGATTCTATAACATTGACATGGATTTCCTCCGAAGGGCCAATACTCGGCTCCGGGATGAAACCTACTTCGATGGTCCGTTTGATCTCAGAATTGATAGCGGAGGCTAGGCATGCCAGGGCATCTGCGTGTGTGTTCTGGTCACGTGTTATTTGATTCAGTTTGTGATGGTCAAATTTTGCAAGCAAGGAATTGGCCATTTTCATGTAGGCCGCCATACAGTCGTTTCTTACCATGTACTCCCCCTTTAGCTGATTGATTACGAATTTTGAATCACAAAACACAAGCAAACGTCGAGCGCCGAGAAGGTGCGCATTCCGCAGACTGGCTAGAAGGGCTTCGTATTCTACTTCATTATTTGATGCTTCGAGGCCAAGCTTGACGGCCTGCTCAATTACTGCGCCGTCTGGAGACATGATTACAACTCCGGCGCCGTTGCCCTGTTGGTTAGACAATCCATCATAGTATAGTTGCCAAATATCCCCGACATAAATTCTCTAGTTCAGCTTTGGTCGAACTTCATTAGGTTTGAGGTCGGCAAGCCCGCCGGTGAATTCGGCAACAAAGTCAGCCATAACCTCCCCCTTGATTGTGGTTTTAGGTAAAAACTGAATGTCGTACTGGCCGAGTTCAAGAGCCCATTTTGAAACACGTCCTAATGCTTCTACACTCCGTAGTACTGATCGGAGGGGATAATCTGTTAGCACCCCAATGCTATGTCCCTGGAAGTAATGCATCAGTTTTCTTGCTGCCACGACTAGGGCTAAGATGAGTTTTTTCAGTGGAAGGTAGCGTGTTTCGGCGTCAACCATTGCCTTGCTCACATAATACACTGGCCGTTGCTCCCCCTCCTCCTCTTTTAGCAGTACGGCGATGACGGCCCTATCAGAAACTGCCTGATACAGAATGAGAGGGTCACCAGCGGCAGGTGTTATCAAGAGAGGTACTAAGCGGAGGTAGGTCTTGAGTCCGTTGAAAGCTGTTTCGCATTCGGCGGACCATTCAAAAGCCTTGCCCTACCGTAGTGTCTAAAAGAATTGTTGGCAGCGATCTGTAGACCGGCTGATGAACCTGTTGAGTGCAGCGGCCATCCTCATCAACTTTTGGACTTCTTTCACTGAATGGGGGGAGCCGAGTTCCAAGATTGCTGTGACTTGCTTCGGATTGGCTTCGATTCCTCGATGGTTGACGATGTAACCCAGGAATTTGCCAGAGCCGATTCCGAACGTACACTTGGAAGCGTTCAGTTTCATTCTATATTTGCGTAAGATGCTGAATGTCTTTTCTAGATCGGCTATATGACTATATGATTCTGTTCTTCTTTGGACTTGACCACCATATCATCGATGTATACTTCCAAAGTGTAGTCGAGTTGTGGCGGTGACCAGTCTTTGGTAGGTTGCCCCTGCATTCTTCAGCCCAAAAGGCATAACTTTGTAGTAGTAGGTTCCTCTTGGGGTGAGGAATGCAGTTTTGTCCTGGTCATTTGGATGCATGACGATTTGATGGTAGCCTCTGTAAGCATCGAGAAAGCTCATGTGTTGATGGCGTGCCGTCGCATCAACAAGCTGGTCGATTCTGGGTAGAGGAAAATCGTCTTTGGGGCAAGCTTTGTTCAGATCTGTGAAATCGACGCACACTCGCCAAGTCCCATTTTTCTTCTTCACCACCAATGTATTGGAGAGCCACGTAGGGTAGGTGACTTCTCTAATTGCCCCTGCGTCAAGCAGTCTGTCAACCTCCTCAACAACGACGGCAGTGTGCTTTGCGACTGACCGCCGGCCTTTCTGAATGATCGGCTTACATTTGGGATCGACATTCAGATGGTGCTGTGAAACTGATGGGTCTATACCCGGCATTTCGTACAGAGTCCACGCAAAGACGTCCAGGTTGCTGAGCAGGAAAGAGATCAGCTGCTGCCTGTCGGTCTGATTCAGAGAGGCGCCGATCATGAAGAACTTTTTTGGGCTTCCATCGATGTCAACTCGGTCTAAACCTTCTGTGGCCTTTTCATTTGGATGCCACCCAACGTCATCAACGACCTCTCGATTTGGCACCTCAATGGAGTTTACTTGCAGTTCCGTTGGCGTTTTGGTGGCAAGGAGATAACATGCTTGTGCCGATTTCTAGGAGCCGCGGATTTGCTCAATGCCGTGTTCTGTTGGGAAACGTAGTAGTTGATGATAGGTGCTTGGGACGGCCTGCAAGGTATGCAGCCACGATCGCCCCATGATGAGATTGTACAGCGATGGTAGCCTGACGACCAAGAATTCCACATCCCCCGTTATGGAACCTGCTCGCCGTTCTGCAACCTGCTCGAACGGGTAGGCTGATCTTTCCCAATGGGTACTCTGAATTGGCATTGAAGCCGAATAGTGGATAAGGAGCCGGAGTCAGGTCTGACTCGTTGAACCCGAGTTTGATAAAGGTTTTATAATACATAACCTCCGATGTACTGCCCTGGTCTATAAGAACGCGTTCGACGGTGAACCAGTTTACGCATAGCTCAACAACCAATGGATCGATGTGAGGGAGTGTTACGCCGATCAAATCAAAGTCGTTAAAGTTGATACTTGGTGCTTCTCGGAGCCGCTTTGCGGGTGTGAGTTGCTATTGGGGGCCTGGATGTGATTGGATTGCATGCACGGCCGGGGCTGTTGGCAGGCTGTATATCATATGGACGGTGTCAAGCGGAAGCGAATCCTTCGGAAGGGCAGGTGTTTTGATCACACTCCTCCGGACGCATTGCTGGAGATGTTCGTCATTTGCCAACTCCTCAAGGTGGTCTGTTGAGGCATAGCAACTGTTAGTGTCTTGTTGTCGGGCTCGAGATCGTCAATCATCCACCCTTGGGGGTCGCTCAGAAGCCTGGTGCACTATTTGTTTAGACTTTGCTATTTCCAAGGCCAGATCGCGACAAAGGTGTTGGTTCTCAGCGATGATGTTGTCCAAACTTTGTTTGGTTTGCCTGGCTTGTTCTATGGTCGCTTGTATTGTCTTTTGTATTGGAGTTGAAGATGAGCAGTGGTTCAAGGCAAGTCTTGCTGCGATGGTTTTTGATCCAAGCGTGTTTACTGGAATGAGGTCATCTCTCTGTATGGTCTCGTCAGTGGCTATTGGAGGATCTTCAGTCACGCCTGCCATGGATGTATTTGAGTATTCCCACAGATGGCGCCAATTATGGAGAAGTGGTTTGAAAATACTCTTCAGATCCTGGAAGATGCCAATGATCCTCGGCTAGTCACCTGAAAAGACAAACACTCCGGTTAGGGGTGCCGGAATTAGCACTCCAACGGACAAGTCAGTCCTTACACTCAAGATAGCTTGTCTACTAAGTTTTAGCAAAGTGATTTTTACATACCTTTCTAAATCTGTAGTTCTTGTATTTATACTCGTTTTCTGGGCCTCAGGGCTAGAGCCTACTTTTTACTCATTGTCCTTTTGTTAATTCGGATCTACGGATCTCCGGCTATTCGGCCTTCCTAACGTATTCGGCATCCTAGTCACGCATGATGGAGCCGAATAATACCTGATTTCTAAGGTACGTACCTTCCGACTCTTCTATTTATTCGGCTCCCACAATGATCATATTACTCTTTTTTCATTGTACATAACCAAACCATCTTAGCTTATTTTCTATTAATTTATCTTCAATTGGTGCCACTCCTACCACTTCAATATCTGTCCGACTCTTGCCACATTCATCTAAGCATTCTCATTTTAGCTACACTTATTTTATGAACCTATTATTTTTTAGTTGCCCAATAGTTTGTCTAGTAAAAGCATCGTTGGCCTTATAGCTATTCTATAAACTTCCGTTCAGTTTTGTTGGTCTTTGTCGATCACTTAATATGCCTTATGCATTCCTCCCCTTGAATCAACTTACTTGATTCTGTGAGTCACATAATCTTCAACCTCACCATCCTTATAAATAATCGAACTTAGGTAACACAAATATTCACTGTTCTACAGCTTTTGATTTTCAATATTCACTCATTATTTCTACTACTTCTACTGTCACTAGGCTCCTTTTCGATTTAAGGATTTCAAATCAAGTGGATTTGAAATCTAAGCTTGAAATTGTTGTGCCCCATTTAGATGACCACACAGTGCTTATGAATTTCAAATCTAGTCAAATCATCCCATGGGTTTGATGACCAAAATATGGAGATTTGAAATAACACCTAATTAGGCATTGTTCGAAATTCATTTCTGTTCCGTTTCACGCAATACAATAATGAAGAAATGGCCACCCTTTTCTTCCAATGTTAGGAACTTGAACAGCTATTGCTTTTTAAATGTAATTTATTTGTCTTGTTTTTCTTAATTCCCTAAATTTTAAATACATATATTTGTAGTATCTACATATTTCAAATCTATGGATTTTAAATCCTTTCTCAAATCTAAAACCACAAATCCAAGTGCAGCCTAAAGTTTTTTTGGTAGAAAATGCAGCATAAAGTTACATTCCATATATTCAGTAAACAATATCATCGGTAAACAACATACTGTAGGAACAATCTTCTGTGTAAATAAAATAAATTGAAACAAAATCAAACAAAATAAAATAAATAACTTACAGAATTTATTTTATCGAACCGAATGAAAAAATAAAAGGCCAGTCGAGTGTGTGACACTCTGTCCTTAAGACATATTCACCTCGCTACGGTGCTTACGATTATGTGGCGTCTATCTTCCAAGATACAATGATCTTCACAAATTTGTAGTAGCACTCCAAACAATTTGTCCGACAAACTAGAACCTTGTGTTCTATACTCTCTATAAAAATCCCTAAAACTAATATAAAGAATGTATTCAATAGTGCAGAAAATAGGACTACAAAAAATGGATATCTTCACAAATTTATAGTAGCACTCCAAACAAATTTGTCCCGCGAACTAGAACCTTGTGTTCTATACTCTCAAAATTATTCTTAAAAACTAATATGAATAGAAATTATGCAAATGAGCAAAAGAGGACATACAAATCAAAATTTTAGACTGATATTCCATGTCCAAGACTACTGAAAAGGCTGATATATATAGGCAAATTAATTTGACCCAAACAGGTACAAAAGAAGTGTACAGGTGTTGTTTTGAATTTGAGCAGGTGACGTTTGAAATCAAACAGATCTGCAAATTGTTTCAACAAATTAACTGCTGCAATCGAAAAACTGTCCAGATTTTGAATCTGTTTGGACAGTTTAACAGATCTGAAACTGTTTAAATATGTTTGGCAATTTCTATAAGAAATTTGGACATAATGAGGCACAAATTTTGGACAAGAATTTGAATTCAAATTCAAATTCGAATTACAAAATTTAAATTATTTTTTTCCCGCAAGAAATTTTGAAAAAAATTCAAATAAATTTTGTCTAAAAAATTAATATTAGAACTAATTCGACCCATATACGGACGGATGACGGCGGTGGCGCGCGCGTGTGGTGTTTTGGGCTAAGGTTTTCTTTGTCCATAACTTCTCATTTCTACAAACTTGGGGTGCCCTTTGGGGCCCAACCCAAGGTTGTACATCTAAAGCTTATATTCTCACAAAAGCTCTCTTCAAGTTTCAATGTGGGACAACCCAAACCAAGGAAACTCATATTTACTTCTTTATTTGTCCATTCCACGAACCCGAAAACGACGTCAACTTCCCATTCACTCATAAATGGTTTTGACGAACCGTCTTCACCGTGTGACTTGCCACGCGGCAAGGAAGACGTCACCTCTTCGGACCCATCCCAAAAGACGTTTGGGGCCCACCCAATTTTGGGCTCAAAGTCAGCCCAAAATAAGCCTTATAAAAATCAATTTTCCAACGCATACACCATGGGCCATCTTAAATGTGTTTAATTAATTCCTCCATAGCTAATGCAAAGAATAAAGGAAGCGAAGCTGACCCTTGATGCAATATACTATAGTGATTGGAATTTAGCAACTAGCTCAGAGGTTCTAAATAAGCTGAAATTAACAACTGCAATATGGAAACCATTGAAACCTTTTAGCTACCCTGCTTTTGCATGTGCAATTCTATTAACCAATGATATTTATGGGCGTTCTGGTTGCTTAGTTTGTACATTCCTAGTGTACATGAGAAGCATGACTGTGGTGTAAAGCTTATCAAATCTAGGTTAATATTTGTATTCTATATTATTTGTTTGGAAGCTATTATTTGTTTTCTATTGGAATGGGCATGTGGCACGGCTGGCTCCGGAAATTGTTACCTTTATGGCATTACCTAAAGCTGTATAATAACTCACTTTTTTATTTTTATTTTTATTTTTTATTATTGTCTTCTTTTAGTCCGTTGAGATAGGGGATCTAAAACTTGATCATGTTTTGTGGCACGGGGATAACGGAAGGAAGCCATGGGAAAATCGAAGGTATACTAAATTGTTTGTTCATTCAAGTGCCAATTTTTAGTTGTTCGATTCCTACTATTGATGGATACTTGACACTGTTGTCTTAATATTCTAAAAGTATTGTTGTTTTGTGCTTTTCTCCTTTCAGGCAAGATCCCCTTGGAAGCATTTCTGGCCGGCAGCTAGGTGATGCTGCACATCGACTTGCAGCTAATAGCTTAAAGTTGAGGGCAAATCCAAATGGTTACACCTGTAACGCCCCAAAATAATTCGACATGAACTACCCACATAACTATTACATCAACCCACTTCCAAAATAAGATATTAACCATATCCCTTTACATAAGATCAAATGCTTTACAAAAAATAATCTCACATGCAGTTTTACATTCATTGATAAACTAGTACATGAATTATATAGTACGTAAAATCATCAAATCAAAACGAATAAGGCCCTCAAGGGCTTACAAGTTCCAAGGCAATAGCTCGGTTACACAAAATGGTCTCCCGGACCCATACACATTAAACCTTGTGTGACGATCCAGAATTTTTCCCTCCGCTCGAGCGGACTTTTGGGGTTCTCAGCAATTTTGCAGACGGCCCGAGATTCTGAGGGTTGTGAATCTCCGCTCGAGCGGGGGAGTTGACGCTCGAGCAGACTGCCTTATTGGTCTGTGCGCGCTCGAGCGTGAAAAGTAAGATTGCCTTGACATTGTAGTAGTGTATTTGGAACCTTCTTATTTTATTTTGGAGTATTGATTGAGGTGGTAATATGATGGTAAAGTAAGATTGGACCAAAAACTTTAATTCGAACAATTCGTTTACGTTCAGCAGTCACTCTTTTGCCCTTTTCTTTTTCCACACTTTGAAGTTAGATGTGAGGCTAGAACCATTGGGAAGCTTATTTTCGGGGCTTCAATTTGGACACAAGAACGACCTAAAACGGAGTCCGGATGAGAGAGTTACGCATGTTTGAAGTTTTGGAATCTGTGCTGGAAGCAGGTACGCTCGAGCGGGTTTCGCGAGTACAGCAACGTAAAAACGGGATTTTTAGATCGTTTCACACATTTTCTTTTCCCCTCTTCTTTCCTCTTATTCTAAGTCCGAAACCCTAGCCCCCAAAACCTTGATTTCCGCTACTTTGATCAACAATCCACCATGGCTTTTGCATCAAGGATGGAGAACAAGAGAAGATCAACGTTTTCACCCGATTGGAACTCGGATTTGCGAAGGTTTCTTCCCAAAGCTTGCTCCTTCGCTTGCTTATGGAGGTAGGGGCATATGATGGTAAACTAAGATTGGACCAACAACTTTAATTCGAACAATTCGTTTTCGTTTAGCAGTCACTCTTTTACCCTTTTCTTTTTCCACACTTTGAATTTGGATGTGAGGTTAGAACCATTGGGAAGCTCATTTCTGGGGCTTCAATTTGGACACAAGAACGACCTAAAACGGAGTCCGGATGGGAGAGTTACGCATGCTTGAAGTTTTGGAATCTGTGCTGTGAGCAGGTACGCTCGAGCGGGAAGAGGGACGCTCGAGCGGGTTTCGCGAGTATAGCAACGTAAAAACGGAATTTTTAGATCTTTTCACACATTTTCTTTTCCCCTCTTCTTTCCTCTCATTCTAAGTTCGAAACCCTAGCCCCCAAAACCTTGATTTCCGCTACTTTGATCAACAATCCACCATGGTTTTTGCATCAAAGATGAAGAACAAGAGAAGATCAACGTTTTCACCCGATTGGAACTCGGATTTGCGAAGGTTTCTTCTCAAAGCTTGCTCCTTTGCTTGCTTATGGAGGTAGGGGTTCTAGTGCTCTTCAATATTTACATCAATAGATAGATTTGTGGTATTGTCATTGTATAACTGTACAAATTTTCATTTTTGAGCATATAGAGTAAATTATGAGATTTGAGAATTTAGGGTTTGAAGCATGGAGGGATCAATTGATGGGTTAAGGTGATGGAGTAGGACCCTTAGATGTATAATCAAGGAGAAAAGTGGAATGTAAGGTAATGGTGTGAGAAGTTTGAATTTTTATGGAAAACTTTATTTTTCTTGAAAACCCTAGGTTAATTTGTGATGATAAATAATGATTTTGCCCAAATTGAAAATAGAATCATGGAATTGGTGGGTTGAATTATACGTGTACAAGTTTAATTGGATTTTTGAGGTGTTTTGAAATAATGCTAAAAATTTGCGAATGAACTATATTATGAGCATTGTGAATCATGTTAAAATGAGAAAGGAAATTAAGGGAAATGATTTAGAGAAGTAATGTGTGACTTCATATGTGTGTAGGACACGCTTCGGGAGGAATAAATGCTCCACCAACACACGGTGAGTAATAGTACGAAGATATACATTTTATTTATCATTGATAACTATTATCACTAACGCTTTGTTTCTTGTAAGTGTTACACGAACATGTTACACGAACAGTTATGATGATTGAAAGTCAATGTGAACGTTGAAAGATTGGCATACATCGGTATGACTTTGAAATGACTATGTTCTGTTAATAACGAATAATAATTCTCTGTTATTTATAAGCAAACCACGTCGTTTCTGAATGAATATATGGAATTATGTTCATCTTTAAACCAAGTATCTGTATGAAACTAAGATTATTCCATTGTGATACATATGCCGAAGTAGTTAAGAACCTATGACATGCATGCAAATTTTAACACATTAATGTGACTCGCGTTAGAATGTGGGTTATTCTGTCCTTATTAAGCATATGGTAATGATATATGTGGCCTCAGTTAATAGTTGTTATTATTATTATTTTCAGTTGTACGCGAGACACCTTATTAATTTGTAACCAAGCCATGGAAATTTATGTGCATTATTGCATAATGGTATTCTAAGAAAAACTGAGATTTATTTCTATTACTTTCCGTTTATGCTATGCTATGACACAATATGATGGTTCGGTTCTTTAAGACCTATGAAATTCTGGTATAGAGCAAAGTGTTGTACGAAACTAAGTGCTGTAGTGCGAGTTACCTCTAGAATCCTACGAGCCACCTCTTGAGTCCATACATAATGTGAACTGGGCTTAAAGCCAATGTGAAAAGTTATGAGGCCTATGGCCGTCTGTGAAAGTTATGAGGCTATGGCCATTTTGTATGATCTGTTAGTATGAAAACAAGTGTTGTACGGACTAAGTGCTGCAATGCGAGTCACCTCTGAATCCGTACGAGCCACCTCTTGAGTTCATACATGTAAGACAAGGGCTTATGCATTCTGATAAGGGCTTCATGCCATTCTACAAGGGCTTTTGGCACACTCTATAAGGGCTTTATGCCATTCTGACAAGGGCTTTATTGCCATCTGACAAGGGCCTCATGCCATTTTGTTAAGGCTTCAATGCCATTTTGTTAAGGGTTAAAGCCACTCAGTTTAAGATTGGGCCCAAGGCCTTCTAAATTGTATAGAGACAAATTAACCATATTTCTCTTTATTTATAAATGCACGGATATGTATATTAAATCCACGTTGAGCATTGAATTGTTATGTGTATTATTCGTTGAGCTTGGCTCACTTTATTTAATTTCTGTTTCTGTAGGCACTCAACTTGGAGGTCAGCCTTAACCTGTGGCTTCCGACCACAGTTGTCAATCCCTGAGTATCTACGCTCTTAGATGATGACCGCTCATGTTATGGAGTTTTGCTAAGTTTTTATTTGTATCCTGAATGTCTGTTAAGATTGATGTGTTTGTAATCCGTTAACCTTCCCATGTTTTCGTTATACGCCCGACCTTGAGGGCTGGTCTGTAATGTATATGTACAAGCTATCTACAGATACACGTCACTGTATATTTATCTGCATTATGTTCGTTTTGCGATCCTGACAGTAGTGGTAGCTAATGGATATTATTTACGCTATTATATGAATTAAAATGCTTCCGTTCAGGCCCATAGGTTTTTCATCAGGTTTTATGTCCGTTTCTGAGGTGGTCATCCCAAACTCTTAGGGGCGGGTTGGGGCGTGACAAGTGGTACCGACACAGGTTCTATCTCACACACGATCATATGACCGCTCTAGCATGTCTACCGCACAAAACGACCTTCACGCCCTCATGCATGACATCCTTCCACGTGCACTAGCGACCACAGCACTGGATAGCAACGTTTATTTATCTGTTTACCACCGCTCCACGACTTCTGTCCCATCGTCATCGTCACTTTCTTGTCGTATATACCGCTGACTTGATTGCTTTCGTGTAGCGCCAGCCCGCGGGAATAAGGATAGAGGATCACTCGGTTGGTAGACAAATGACCGCAGGTGAAAAGATTGGTAAGTAATGTACATGCAAATTTTGGTTGTTTAATTTTTGAACTGATAGTTAACCTATCATTTATTTAGATATATTTGCTTAAAACTCAGTATGGAATATTTAATTATGATATAGTTATGGTCTTCAACTTGTCAATGGTAACTGGTTGGACTTATGATTTTCAAAAGTTATTGTGAATACGTACTTTGATAAGTTTGTGTTTTGTATAATAGTTGAACATGTTACAGTATGACCTGCTGCAAGAAAGAAAAAAAGTTATGTATACAATACCCCTTACGAATTGTGTAAGAAGGTTAATTGAATGTAAATTGGATCCTACTAATTGTTAAAATGGATAGGGAATTTGCAATATATGATCGTGGAATAGTATTAATATAATATAGTTTCGTGAAATTGAGCAAAATTATTGACAACTTCTGATAGAGAACCAAGGGATAATTGATAGTGTCGAAATGAGTTTTAGTTTTATGTTTAATCGGGATTTGTTTATGGAATCTGTGATCTGTGATCTGAATTAGTAATCTGTTTTGTTTACATGTATTTCTGTAATTTGTGATCAGGGTCTTGTAAGAAATGAATTGAAGGATATGAGGACCTCACCCACATCATGTGTCTAGTACATGAGATTTGTCAAAAAAAAAAAAAAAAAAAAAAAAAAAAAAAAAGAGGCAGCCTATTGACTACTTGAAGTCAACTAAAAATGATTGGTAAACAAGATAAGCTACCAACAAGAAATTAAATCCTGTTTTGTATATTAAGTGACTTAAGATAAGAGAATCATTCTCTATGAAATTTCTGTGTATACTATGCAAATGTTAGATATGTGAAATTGTCCTGTATCACCATATATGGGAACGTTATGAATGTGAATTGTTCTGCACGATATGTGGATTTCGGTGGAAAACAAATGGAGAATGGAAATATTCCATTTTGCTATGGTTAGCGTAGTATTGGCCATTCCTTCTCTTGCATGTTTAGCAACTTTGTAACAATACTCACTACGTGATACAAATTGATTTAACTCACCACATGAATTAATCTACCAAGAAATTACTTACCACGAATTCGACTTGATGTTACGAATCAAATACTCTTTGCATATACGTTGCATTCGTGGTTTGATTATTATGGAATCTGTAGGGTGTGATTCTTTGCTTACTGTATCTTAATGACGTTATGATCCTATGAACCAGACCTAGTAGACATTACGTACGAGGACACTACCTGAGACTCTATTTATGTTACCTGATTGAGCCAAATGACTGGTCTCTAATTTCTATATGACCGTTTTGCTGACCACTAAATTACCACTACAAGAAATTGCACTTTTGGCGACTACTTTTGGACGACGTCATTTTATAGCCCAAACTATATTTTTGGGCCGACGCAGTGATCAATTTCGTGGTAAAAGTAGACCTTTTCCGACGCAATTTACTACCGTCGCAAAATGCATAAATTTTTCAATAGGCACCAAAATTAATTAGTTGGCGCCAAATTTTCAAAATTTAGCTATACAAGGTTTTTTTTTTGGCAACACAATAAGCGTTGCTATAGTGTACTTACTTTTTTGGTGACCGACCAGTTGGTGTGGCAAAGAGTTAACCATTTAGCGACAATAACATATTCATCGGTAAAAAATTTTGCTGAAATGGGGTGGATTTGGTGAATTGTTGTTTTTTATTATAACTTTTTATAAACGTTTAAATATTTTAGTTATTAATTGTAAATTTAAATGATCTCGAATTAGATCACAGAATGAACCCCATTAAGCCCAAACACACTCTTAATTGAGATGACAATTTGAAATATCTAAAACTTTTTCAAGAATGTGGTTTACATTATCAATTTCAATATGCTTGGTTTTATTTTCAGAACTTGTTTCAAATTTTTTTCCAAAAAAACTTTAAAATGAAAAACTTTGATGACAAAATAAAAAAAAAATACTATAATTTTACCCTTTTAAAGAGATATAAAATTAATTTTTAAAATTTTCAAAATATATTTTTTATTTTTAATAATTCAAATTTAGTTTTAATTTCAAAAAAATAAATAAATAATAAAATTATATTATATTATCTATTATATTATTAATTATTTTAATTATTAATTATTATTATCATATTATTATTATTGGTGATCTGCTCTAAAAAGTTGAGGCAGTTCCTATCAAAATTCCCCTTCTTTTTTCCAGGCAAGTAAACTCCTCGTCACTCTCCACGATTTCATTCTACCGGCAGCGGCTAGATTTCAACCTGGAAACAGTGCTCTCTCTTCGCGGTGGACTGCTTGGCGGCGGCGACGATGGAAGGGTTTCGTTCTCTTCTCTTCGATAGAAACGGTATCAGTTCAATTCTGAAGGTATGTTTTGAGATCTACTCTTCCTCTCTCTCTCTCTCCTTCTCCTCTCACACACACACACACAACATTCACTCCATTTTTGTTCGATTATTTGTGTTTTTAATTCAATTTTGATTATGGGTTGTAGAATTTTGATCGAATGGATTAAATGGTTGGGTTGTTGGTTATTTGAGTGTTGGTTTGTTGGGGTTCACATTGAGACTCTTGGTTTCATCACTTTTCAATGCTGGCAATAGAGCCTACTCGAACCCTTCATGAAAATGAAAATTAATGGTTACAAATTATGTTTATACAAAAGAAGGTTTGATATATAATATATAAATACCTTTGGGACGAATCCAAGCCTGTGGAAATGGCCATGGATGCAGTCGGTTCTTTAACATCCATGAGAATCCAGGCATTTTTTTATCAAAAAAGAATTCCTGAATATTGATTTGTTTTCTCAATTACTGTAATTTGTTGGCATTTTATAGAGTTAGTTTTCATTTAGGATTTGAGCTTGTGTTGTTTTTGGTGATGTCTTCAGTCATTTCCATTTGGAAAGATAATATTTTCTTTTCTTCTTACAATTGTTAATTTTCTGTGTATGGCACTTTCTCGAATCTACATGGGTCATTGATACTGTTTTTTCCTTTTTGCTCATATGTTTAGCTAATCATATTGTGCATCATATCTTGTTTTCTAACAAATATTTTGTAGTAGCTCACAATGACTAGATTTAAATTGTGACTCGCCAGTTCATATAATTGGTTCTTATTGTTTTGGTTGTTTATTATTATTCAATTTGGCTTGGATCAATCCTCATTTTCAAATGTGGTTCAAAACTTGGAATGGGCTCAATTCTGTGTTGATTGCTTAGGCTTGAATTTTGTTGCATGTCTCAATTCTTGTAACGCTACAACAGACGCATCTTTGATATTAATTCTTTTACTGGCTAAAGCTAAAGGACATTACCACAAACTAAGTGCTTATTCTCTAATATTAATTTATCTTTTGGTTTTTTTACCCCCAGATCTGAGCAAGACAAGGAGCCAGAGCAAGTAGCTGTGTCTGAAGTTGTGGGCTCTGGCCCTTCTGAAGAATGTGTTACAGATAGTATGTGATCCAACCTGTGAAGTTATTAGAATTTGTCTGTTTTGTTTTTTTAAGTATTGGATGGATGAAACGAAGTTGAAAGAAATAGTACTGTGGAATCAAGCTTATTGTTACCGAGTGTTTGGATTTTGCAAGTCATCCAGTTGAATTCTTGTGATATCTTACATGACTCTGGATTGCAGTTCAGTCTCCTACGTTTTTCTAACACATGCTTGTACAATTTGAAGTATTATGCATTTTTATTTCAACTACATAAATCCATGTCAAAGCCATTAAGAAATCTCGCGAATTTTTCTGATACTGTTGTGGGTAAATTCTTTTTGAAAGTAATAGTTTATCCTCAGAAAGATTTGAATTATGGAATCTTCATAATTTAGTTTTTTATTCATCTTTATATACTTGTTTTAGAGGCGGTTCTTTTTCTGATAGTTTGATACACAATAAATGTGGCAAAAAAGGAAACCATAGTTACTTGATTGTAGCTTTGTGCAATTAGTGAGAATTCCTTAGTCTATTGCATTTTATAATTTTGAGCTTGAAGCGAACAAATGTTTTTAAAATGGAAAAAGTCAATAATATGATCGAATTAAGGGACCACAATGAATAGTAAGTGGATGTTGATCTAACTTCTTGGATTCAACAAGTTGACCTTTACTCGTATGTAAGCAGATGTTCTGGTTTTTGGTCATCTGTTTAAATGATCGATGCTTAATACTTTTTTGTTTTAAACTTTCAGGCTACTCAAAAGAAAATTGTGAAAGCTGATGCTTATGTTGCAGGTTTGTTGTTGGCTTTCCTTTCATCTATTGATACTCTCACTATTTACGTCCTTACTAAATACTAAACTACTCCATTTGGTGGCAGCATGTGATGTCCCTGGAATTAAAAGATTACTTCCACCCACATGGAGGGAGTGGGAATTCTTTGATAATATTTATGAACTAGTTGGTGTGCCTGTGGTCACAGTGCAACTCAGATACAACGGCTGGGTCACAGAGTTACAGGATTTAGAACGTTCAAGGTGATCCTCTCATGTATTGAAGTTATTGGTTTGTGAAAGTGGATTCCTTTGGGATCTAGGAATAAAATACACTTTACTTATCATGACTACGGAAAATAAATTACTCTTTGCATGTATTTTTAAGTAAATTTTGCACTTTCTAAATGTTAGGCAAGTAAGGCAAGCTGCAGGGTTGGATAATCTCCTTTATACCCCAGATGCAGATTTCTCATGCTTTGCAGACCTTGCACTCTCATCACCTGAAGACTATTACCTCGAGGGACAAGGCTCATTGCTCCAGTAAGGAAAATTCTCTTCGTTTTGTTTTATGATATTATTGTTGTCATTATTATTAATTGTTGTTATTTCTGTAGAGAAAGATAATGCCGATTAACCACAAGATACATCTGCTGAATGAAATAGTTGAATAGCCTTTTATTTGTCTGTAATTCAAAACCAGAATTTTTGCGACCATCCTATTTCTGTCTCTCTTTATATACAATATATATTGGCCTCTCTTGCTCATGACAATATTATCCTTAAGTTACTAGATCCTATGAAGCACGGACACAGACACGGACACGGACACGGACACGGTACACGGCAATTTTCAAAAAATGGGGACACGGACACGGCGGGGGACACGGCGAATTTTATTTTATTTATTTTATATATTTTTATGTGTTATGTAGATTCATATTACATTCATCCTAAATTAAAATTAACAAACACTAACATAGTAACATTAATTGAATAAACATAACTATTACATTTAAACAAATTAATAGATCATCCATTCACAAAAAATTCACAAAAAATCATAATAAACGATAACAAGAACTAAGACGAGAAGGGGAAAACATTCAACATCCAACAATATTTTTCACAAAAGCACTAAATAAGAGAGGCAAAAGATTAAAAAAAAAAAAAATTAAATTAAATTAAAAAAAAAAAAAAAAAAATAGCCCTGCCGTGTCCCCGCCGTGTCCCATGCCGTGTCCCCATATGGACACACGTGTCCCCGCCGTGTCCCTGCCGTGTCCCCTGCAAAAAAATCATTAAATTAAAGGGACACGCCATCTGGCGTGTCCCATACGTGTCCCCGGCGTGTCCCCGTGTCGGACACCGCCACGGCACTAATTTTGGAGTGTCCATGCTTCATAGACTAGATGATTCATGATGAAGATTTCATTTGCTAGGACTGCATGCAACTAGCACATGGCACGTGTGATCAATTCTGGAAGTTGATTTATTCCCTTGAGCAATTGTGTTTAATCAGAAAAATGAGCTTATAGAAATGCAAACTATAGTTAGGAAATGGACTTCATGTTTTCTTTGGTTGTTACAATAATCTTTTTCGATTAATGAAAAAGGTGAAGACCACATGCTTGTTTTCATGAAGTTATTTATTGATAATTTAGATTTTAATGTTAATTTCATTTCTTGTATTCTTTATGGCCCATAGCTTTTAAGCTGCAAATAAAGAATATTTTTCATGATCATAAAGCATGATATGTGAAACAAGGACCATTCATATTCTAGAATATTTGATCCATTGATCTTTTATGGTAATAACTGATATAACAGTGCCTTTTAGGACGCTTGTAGGATCAAATATCTGTGTCCTAATAATTTAGCTATGGTACAAAATGTTTCAATTTTTTGTGCTTTTGATTGTTGTATGACATCTGCTTATGATAATGAGCAAGGAACTAAATCTTCTCTGTTGGTAAGAAATATTCATTGTTGTAGTTGCTTTACAGATCATAAGATATTGAAATGATGGGTGAATTATCGCTGAAATCTATTAGGATGCCAAGAAGCTTCTATACTGATGTACTTGTGCCAATGATGTATTGCTCATACATATTCATGGCCTACTAATGCCTTCAATGCACTCCCAATGTGCCTACACAATTATGAGCTTGCTTTTGAATATAGAATGGAAGAATATGGTTCTGTACTTGGTTAGTTCCTCTCATGGCTTGAGCTTGGACTTCATAGCTTTTAGATAGACCCTTTTGTATGCAGTTTAGTGTATCTGTTATTGGCAGGACTGCTCAGAAAGAATAAACTCAGGCATGTACTTAACTTGTTAGTTCCTTAACTCTGCTAATTGACCAGGGTGGGCAAAACTTGGACCCCATATTTATTTCCAATTTATGACAAAAGTCCCTTATGACCCTACATGTGGATTATATCAACCCATGCACCATTAGTTGTGTCAGTGCGATTTCGTATAATAATGGTGGTAACTAGGTGATTTTACTTTTTTCTATGTGATTAATCTCAAGCTTCCCTATGCATGTTTGAAATGTAGGATGTTTAAGTTATTTTATTGTAGTTGATTTGTGGGTTGAGAACTGTCGATGCATTTGCACTAAGCTGGCTCCATGAATTTTTTAAGAAAAAACCCTTTTGTTTTCTGAGAATTAACTATATAAAATTGTAGTTTAGTTACATAATCTTCTCAAGACAGTGGTCTCTGATTGTTTTTCTTGGATCTCTACTTTGACCTAGGTTGGTGCTGATAAAAATCGGCTTGTGAAGGATCATACTCATACTTTTGTAAACAAAGGGGGTGAAATTGGTGGTATGATGTAATTCTTACTTGAAAGACTGACTTGAAACCTTTTGTTTTGGCCATAGCCATACTGGTGTGGTATATTAATGTAGAAATTTAATGTATAAAGAGAAATGCATGTATTATTGATTGATATAATGTTATATTTATTACAATGATTCATGATTCCTATATATAGAAGAGGGTGAGTGTGTAGTAGGTAAGGAGTAGGTGAAGTGGAGGTGGTAGTGGTGTAGTGGGTTAGGTTTAGTGGAGTAGGTTTAAGTGGGTGAAGTAGGTGATAGGTTTTAACAATTAATTACATTAATCATTGGTTTTGGTGTTGCATGTATGACTTAGTTTCCTGCTGCAGAACTGGATTTTAGGTTTCCAATTGGAGCACCGTTACATGGAATTCGTGCTTTTTTGTCTACAAATCAGCTCGAGGTAATGTCTACTATTATAGTTTCCTATTAAACTGAATCTTGAATGTTATTCCAATTTATTTGTGTAGAGCCCATCCATGCAAGAACCCCATGTTTAGTGTTGGACAAGCCATGTTTTTCATGCAGTTCATAATAACATATTGAAGAACAAATCTGAAGAAGAGGGGATATTGCAAATTGTTTGCATTAAAAGCTGTGCCCATTGATGACTTTGCGTTATTAACTTTGAGTCGCCCTAAGTCATATTTTATTTTCTTTCTTAATTTAATAAGCTTCTGTTCAGTTGTGTATATATGCTTTTAATATTTTAGGATTCAGGAGTAGCAGTTGCCCATGGGTCATGATTTGTGTCAAATTGCCATAATGCATCTTTTGTTTGTGACCACAAGCTATTAACTTGAGTATGTCTCTTGCCATCTCAAAAGGGAGGTGTGTACGGTTTATGTTCTATTTGGGGCGTGGGTGTGTGCCTTTACTTATTTAAGGGTGGGGAGGAAGAAAGGAAAAGTTATAGGTTAATATGGGTTTTAATGGAAAGAGTCTTTTAAGTTTTTAAATAATAGTCGATGGTTAAGATTTACTAATTGAATTAGCTTGCAATTCCAACATTTTATGCTCTTTTTTTTTTTTTCCCCCCACAATTTATGGTGAGATGCCTAGACTTTTCCCCCCTTCTCTTTCTTTTCTTTGGTTATTGTATAGTTACTTTTTCTCATGTTGTAGGTAAATAAGAAAATCTTTTGTTTCCCCTCTCATTCTGCAAGTCCTCTAATATTTTGTAGTTTTTTTAACCTTAATTTTATTGGTGACAATGTTTTTGCTGACGAAGAATATGAATTGAATTGATTCGTATTTCATAATGAGTAATGGAACTTTACGAACCTTGACTCCCTTGGCGTCTGTTGGCAGAATTTCATTTAAATGTTTTTATTAAACTTACCATTCTTATTTATCATAGCTGATCCACCCCAAACTCCTTTCCTTCCCCGTTCCAGAAATAGGTGCTTATGGTTTGACAGCTGTAAAGCTTTCTTCTCAAATATCTTCTGTAAAATAATTATTGCTTTTTCTTTTTTAATTATTTTTCTTGGAGGTGCGGGAGTGACAGTTTATCTATTATTGTTTTTCTTTGAATACATTGAATTTGGCACAATAGAGGAAATTGATTCCTTTTTCCTTAGGTTTTTGTAAGTGCCCAGTTTGCTAGGATTTGCTTAAGAAGTATGTAGTTTACAATAGATTGATGTGGTTCGTTTTCTGCACTTGAATCGTGCCATTTTAAGCCTACTATAGTAATGCTTATACTAATTCTCTCCTTTTATGTCTCTCTGATTTCTTTTGGTCTCTTATTGGGCTTTTCGAGTAAGTGAATGCATTAGGAGGGACCATTTCAGAACCTTCAATTTCTTGAAATCCTAGTTTTCTCATATTGAAAAGATTTTTGTTGTCATCTTCTTCTTTTCTGCTTTCCATCATACAATGTTTTTGAAAAGTATTGCATTAACCATGCACATTTCATTTTACTAGAATCTCACAAGGAAAAGGGGAAAACTGAAATGAGGGGCAAATTCAATGAATAAGAAAGAAGAAATGGTAAAAAATGATGTCAATGCGACAATTTCATTGCTGTCGTTGTCAACCCAAAATAAATTTGTAACCAACTCGTATTGGTGCCGGCAATCAGAGGCAATAATCACTGGGGGACTACCATCTTCACCATGATCATCACCAAGACTACAGTAGTATTGACATCATCTTTGCCTACTTGAATCCCACCGAACATCATGTCCATTTTTGTTGGAAACAAATATATCACAATAACCCTTATTCATATTGTTGCCTTTGTCAGCAATAACCACCACGATATGATGTCAGAAATGACCATTTTATTTGTTTTTTTCTTGTTGCCAAATTATTGAATAATGTGAACTTGATAATGATTAGGAGTTTTGTATTGTAATATCATCATATTGTTGTCTGACTACAGAGAATTCGAAACCTCTGTACATATTGCAGAGATAATGCATATGCCTTCCATATCAGAAATCATTGAAATGGACCTCATCTGAATATTAGTAGAGAATCTGAAATTAGTTTGCCTTGTGTAAATTATTGCCATTGTTGCAAGTGAATGATTTGTAACTTGGACAACATTTTTTTTCACTGAGTGTAGAATGCATTGGATCTACTGCTACTGATTGTTTTAGTATAGTTAGAAATCGAAGGATTTTATTTTATTTTATTTTATTTTTTACCGGATGATGGTAAAAGCTTTATGTTTTGGCCAGTACTTGCGCTTGCACATATATTAACATTCATTCACACAAACACAAAAACGCATACACAGATTGCTACCAAATCAATAAAATGCTAATGAACTTTGTTTTAAACTTGTCATTGATCAATACAAATTGATACCAGATCCTCCTTTTTGCTGGTGGCTGATGGCTGTTGCTTGTTGGTTTGTTGCATCTACTGCTGCTGGTTTGCTGTTGTTGCCGCCCTCGTGGCTGATGCTTGCTGGGCTGCTGCTGCTGCAATGTTGCTGTGAGGCAGCTGCTACTAGATGTTGGTCTGTTGGATAAGTTTGTGGGTGATTTTCATGCTATTTTGCCTGTCTTTGTTAGTTTCAGGTTTTCATTTTGTTATTTGTTGTTTCTAATGTGGGTTCACAATTTGGATGTATTTGGGTATTTTAGTGACTTTACCCTTTTAGGTTTTATACATTACTTCTAAAAGCAGTGTCAGTAGTGTAATAGTGGTGCCTGAGGGATGCCTCTTGTAAATCTGTAAATCTTATAAAAATATATAAATTATTTTAAATTATTTTCGTTAGTATATGTGTCGCCAAAAGTTTATTTTTGCCTACTCATATTGTGTTGTTAGAAGTGTATTTTTTGCCAATGTCAATTTGCCGTTGCCAAAAGTAAACCTTTATCGACAAACAAATCGTTGGCAAATGGCAATATTTGCCGACGTAAATGCGTTGCCAAAAGTTTACTTTTGCCCACTCATATTGTGTTGCTGAAAGTGTATTTTTTGCCAATGCTAATATGTCGTTGCCAAAAGTGAAGTTTTATCGACAAACAAACCGTAGGCAAATGACAACATTTACCAACGTAAATGTGTCGCCAAAAGTTTATTTTTGCCGACGCATATTTTGTTGTTAAAAGTATATTTTTTGCCCATGCAAATTTGTGTCGCGAAAAGTGCCACACAATCATCATATTTGAATGACTTTTACGAACGCAAGGTAAATTGCCGACGATGGATGAAGGCTTTTATCGACGACTATGTTCGTCACTAAAGGCATTACTTTTACCAACGCAATGATAATTTCGTCGGCAAAAGCTTTTGCTGACACACTTTTGCCTACGGGTTGCCAACGTAGCTTTGTGTGTCGGCAAAACTCTTTGCCGACGAATTTTTCCTTTTAGCAACATATTTTGTTGCGCTGCGAAAAATGCAATTTCTTGTAGTGTACAAGTTGTGAATATGAAACCTTGTGATTGACCTCGTGTCTTCCAGTAAGAAAAGGAAGAATCGTCTGAATAGTGGAAAAAAAAATAAAAAAAAAAGAGGCCAAATTAATTTGTGCTATGACAAGAAAAAGTGCTAGTAAAGGAAAATGTTATACCTTACGGTTATGATTGATTAGTCATATAAGAGGAATACATACATAACAGTTACCATTTATTTGTACACACATAACTATAAACAAAATGTGAATAAACACATTAAACTTTATTAACTGAAATATACCATAGATAATATTCATGGGTAAAAAAAATTTCTTTAACCAAGCACATAACAAACTGTAAAGTACCCATATGCTCAATATATTTAGCAAACTAAAATTTGGCCTAAGCCCTATATTTAGAGGGTCAACTAGTATGTATTCTATAACATGTGCTCATAAAGAATATCATCTTTAACAACTCTCTAACTCTGAAGTACTTTAAAATTATGCATTTAACACCATCAGAGTTTTTGTTATTCTTCATAGAGAAAATTAAAACCATATATTATAATACATCTTTATACGTTTGGAGATGCCAATGTCAATTTGCCGTTGCCAAAAGTAAACCTTTATCGACAAACAAATCGTTGGCAAATGGCAATATTTGCCGACGTAAATGCGTTGCCAAAAGTTTACTTTTGCCCACTCATATTGTGTTGCTGAAAGTGTATTTTTTGCCAATGCTAATATGTCGTTGCCAAAAGTGAAGTTTTATCGACAAACAAACCGTAGGCAAATGACAACATTTACCAACGTAAATGTGTCGCCAAAAGTTTATTTTTGCCGACGCATATTTTGTTGTTAAAAGTATATTTTTTGCCCATGCAAATTTGTGTCGCGAAAAGTGCCACACAATCATCATATTTGAATGACTTTTACGAACGCAAGGTAAATTGCCGACGATGGATGAAGGCTTTTATCGACGACTATGTTCGTCACTAAAGGCATTACTTTTACCAACGCAATGATAATTTCGTCGGCAAAAGCTTTTGCTGACACACTTTTGCCTACGGGTTGCCAACGTAGCTTTGTGTGTCGGCAAAACTCTTTGCCGACGAATTTTTCCTTTTAGCAACATATTTTGTTGCGCTGCGAAAAATGCAATTTCTTGTAGTGTACAAGTTGTGAATATGAAACCTTGTGATTGACCTCGTGTCTTCCAGTAAGAAAAGGAAGAATCGTCTGAATAGTGGAAAAAAAAATAAAAAAAAAAGAGGCCAAATTAATTTGTGCTATGACAAGAAAAAGTGCTAGTAAAGGAAAATGTTATACCTTACGGTTATGATTGATTAGTCAAGTATGATTTTGAATTCGATTTCTGGTCTTGTTTTGATAGTTGTGTTTATTATTCAGATTTGAACTTATGACGGCATGATCAGGTGTTTATAATGGGGATTCTTCTTCCCATCGTTCAGATCTTGTCAAGAATTAGTATATATGGTTTTGAGTCCACATAACGATATGATTTTGATATGTTTTTAGAAATGAAAAATAACTTCGAGCATGTCACTGCATTGGTGACTGTTGAAATGGAATATATCGTGCCTCTTAGACAGAACCTTATTTGGTAGGTTCTAAGATCTGATTCAATGATGCATAATCGGATTTGAATCTAACCACGTAATTAAGTTATTTAGGGAACTATATGTAACCGTAATGGTCATGTACCACCGAGTAAATTGCATCATAAGATTCACCTAAGGAATTACTTAACAGGATAAGTTTGAACGTGTACTCTCTAATGAAAATTGCATATGAACTATTAACGCTGGGCCGATCTAGTTAGAGACATAGTGGAGAGTACTTTCATTATGATTGAAATTAATGCATGTTGTGGGAATTTATAAATTATGCGTTGAAGGGAATGTTAACTATTATGTTTCCGTATTTGAGTGTAATAACCCGACCCTCGTACGTGTTGTCTGATATATTTTTTCAATCCTTGTTTTGTGCTTTTAAATGTTTACGGTGAAATTCCATGAGCAATTAAGGTTAAGTAGTGAAACCATGTTTAAGGATGTCTATATGTTTAACAAGAAACGTATCTGTTACACCTAGAATAGTTGAATCAGAAATTGGAGGCCTTAAAGGTTTAATTATCTGAAAATGATTATATATCTGTGATCAGCATAATTTTTATGTAATATTAAGTATGTTTACGAAATTTCAATTTCGGAATGATTAAACGATTGGATTTTGTCCTATATGCTTTTATATATGACTATCTATATATATATACCTAAGTCTTCTTACGTATGATCACAAACTTGAAAATATCTCCTGGAAAGAAATAAGGGTTGGAAAGAAGAGCATAGATCTTCAAGGAAGCAAGTGAGGAAGTGAAAAGGTTGTAGAGATCCTAAAGCTTAAGGTATGTTTGATCTTTTTGATTGGCCTCTCTTGAAGTTGAGTAGGAACTCCTCTATGTGATTGTCTTTAAGGAGTAATTGTATGATGGTCTTCACTGTTCTATTTTTAAATGTCAAATGGAATAAAGAGTTGGTGATGCCGTTAATTGAAGTGCAATTGCAAATTAGTTGTTAATTGAGAAGTTGTTATGGACTATGGGATTATAAATGGTTAGTGCTGCTCCTTGCCCGTTGAAATTCTGATGTGTGTGTGTTGATCGAAAGTATTTGTGATCCTTTCCTAGTGATTCTTGTTGTTTGGGTATCTTTAGAACATTGAGGTATTAAATTGGAAAAGTAAAGAGCATTACCGAGTATGGATCTTTGGAACATTACAGGGTGTGTTTTCGTTTATGTTTGAGTTGTCTTCTATTTGGTTTTCTTCAATTTCGAGGACGAAATTTCTTAAAGAGGGAAGGATGTGACGATCCAGAAATCTTCCCTCTGCTCGAGCGGAGGAGTTGACGCTCAAGCGGACTTTTGGGGTTCTCAGCAATTTTGCAGACGGCCTGAGATTCTGAGGGTTGTGAATCTCTGCTCGAGCAGGGGAGTTGACGCTCGAGCGGACTGCCTTATTGGTCTGTGCGCGCTCGAGCGTGAAAAGTAAGATTGCCCTTGACATTGTAGTAGTGTGTTTGGAACCTTCTTATTTTATTTTGGAGTATTGATTGAGGTGGTAATATGATGGTAAAGTAAGATTGGACCAAAAAACTTTAATTCGAACAATTCGTTTACGTTCAACAGTCACTCTTTTGCCATTTTCTTTTTCCACACTTTGTATTTGGATGTGAGGTTAGAACCATTGGGAAGCTTCTTTCCGGGGCTTCAATTTGGACACAAGAACGACCTAAAACGGAGTCCGGATGAGAGAGTTACACATGTTTGAAGTTTTGGAATCTGTGCTGGGAGCAGGTACGCTCGAGCGGGAAAAGGGACGCTCGAGCGGGTTTCCCGAGTACAACAACGTAAAAATGGGATTTTTAGATCTTTTCACACATTTTCTTTTCCCCTCTTCTTTCCTCTCATTCTAAGTCTGAAACCCTAGCCCCCAAAACCTTGATTTCCGCTACTTTGATCAACAATCAACCATGGTTTTTGCATCAAGGATGGAGAACAAGAGAAGATCAACGTTTTCACCTGATTGGAACTCGGATTTGCGAAGGTTTCTTCTCAAAGCTTGCTCCTTTGCTTGTTTATGGAGGTAGGGGTTGTAGTGCTCTTCAATATTTACATCAACAGATCGATTTGTGGTATTGTCATTGTATAACTGCACAAATTTTCATTTTTGAGCATATAGAGTAAATTATGAGATTTGACAATTTAGGGTTTGAAGCATGGAGGGATCAATTGATGGGTTAAGGTGATGGAGTAGGACCCTTAGATGTATAATCAAGGAGAAAAGTGGAATGTAAGGTAATGGTGTGAGAAGTTTGAATTTTTATGGAAAACTTTATTTTTCTTGAAGACCGTAGGTTAATTTGTGATGATAAATAATGATTTTGCTCAAATTGAAAATAGAATCATGGAATTGGTGGGTTGAATTATACGTGTACAAGTTTAATTGGATTTTTGAGATGTTTCAAAATAATGTTAAAAATTTGCGAATGAACTTTGTTATGAGCATTGTGAATCATGTTAAAATGAGAAAGGAAATTAGGGGAAATGATTTAGAGAATTAATGTGTGACTTCGTATGTGTGTAGGACATGCTTCGGGAGGAATAAATGCTCCACCAGCACACTGTGAGTAATAGTACGGAAATGTACATTTTATTTACCATTGATAATTATTATCATTAACGCTCTGTTTCTCGTAAGTGTTACACGAACATGTTACACGAACAGTTATGATGATTGAAAGTCAATGTGAACGTCGAAAGATGGGCATACATCGGTATGGCTTTGGAATGACTCTGTTCTGTCAATAACAAATAATAATCCTCTATTATCTATAAACAAACTACGTCGTTTCTTATCAAATAAATTGAATTATGTTCATCTTTAAACCAAGGTATCTTTATGAAACTGAGATTATTCTATTGTGTTACATATGGACCCGAGGTAGTTAAGAACCTATGACATGCATGAAATGTTTAACATCATTATGTGACTCACGTTAGAATGCGGGTTATTCTGTCCTTATAAAGCATATGGTAATGATATATGTGGCCTCAGTTAATAGTTGTTAGTATTATTATTATTATTTAGTTGTACACGAGACACCTGTATTAATTTGTAACCAAGCCATGGGAAATTTATGTGCATTATTGCATAATGGTATTCTAAGAAAACTGAGATTATTTCTATTACTGTTCCGGTTATACTATGCTATGACACGATATGATGGTTCGGTCTTTAAGACCTATGAAATTCTGGTATAGAGTAAAGTGTTGTACGGAATTAAGTGTTGCAGTGCGAGTTACCTCTAGAATCCGTACGAGCCACATCTTGAGTCCATACATATGTGAACTGGGCTTAAAGCCAATGTGAAAGTTATGAGGCCTATGGCCGTTCTGTGAAAGTTATGAGGCCTATGGCCATTTTGTATGATCTATTAGTGTGAAACAAAGTGTTGTACGGAACTAAGTGCTGCAATGCGAGTCGCCTCTAGAATCCGTACAAGCCACCTCTTGAGTTCATACATGTAAGACAAGGGCTTTATGCCATTCTGATGAAGGCTTCATGCCATTCTGACAAGGGCTTCATGCCATTCTGACAAGGGCCTCATGCCATTTTATTAAGGGCTTCATGCCATTTTGTTAAGGGCTTAAAGCCACTCAGTTTAAGATTGGGCCTAAGGCCGTTCTGAAATTGGTATAGAAACAAATTAACCATATGTTCTCTTTATTTATAAATACTCGAATATGTATTATAATTCACGTTGAGCATTGAATTGTTATGTGCTATTATTCGCTGAGTTTGGCTCACTTTATTTTATGTCTGTTTCTGTAGGCATTAAACTTGGAGGTCAGCCTTAACCTGTGGCTTCCGTTACCCAGTTGTCAATCCCTGAGTATCTACGCTCTTAGATGATGACCGCTCATGTTATGGAGTTTTGCTAAGTTTTTGATTTGTATCCTGAAAGTCTGTTAAGATTGATGTGTATGTAATCCGTTTACCTTCCCATGTTTTCGTTATATGCCCGACCTTGAGGGCTGGGTCTGTATATGTATATGTACATAGCTATCTACAGATACACGTCACTGTATATTTATCTGCATTATGTTCTGTTTGCGATCATGGCATAGTAGTAGCTCAATGGATATTATTTTATGCTATTATATGATATTAAATACTTCCGTTCAGGCCCCATAGGTTATATTCATCAAGTTTTATGCCCGTTTCTGAGGTGGTCATGCCCAAACTCTTAGGGGCGGGTTTGGGCCGTGATACCTTGGCTTTACAAAAATTTACCCAAAAATTTAAGAGCAAAATACTCTTCACAATCACGTCCACGCCATCAACTCGGTGGGATCACCACATTTTTACTTGCACCAAATCTCATAGGGGTGAGCATAAAGTCCAGTAGAGAATTCTCACAAAGTATATACAGTTATGCATTTTCCTTAACATAAAAAAAAAAAAAAAAAAAAACATAAATGCAATGCCATACCAAAGTTAATAAATGAGGAGAATATTCATTTCAATGCACTATTTCAAAATCACCATGTTCTCAATATTACCTTGTAATCTCATCAATTTCAAACTTCCAATATTAATTCAATAAGGGCGATAAATACGACACTGGTAATCCCTAGGCTGGTGTCTGCAAGTAGACTCTGCGAGTACTACCAAACTGTCATTTTTATCGGTATTAACCGGAAGGCTCGACACCTATCCGCTCAGTTTTCTGGTTTTTTACAAAGGACACTCAGGCCAACTAATCAAGTTCAACTACACCCCTTATCCCGGACTTACCACGTATTTATCCCAAACCACATTTCCATAGTTCTTGTTACAACATCATTTTCTTTCATGAATGAATATCTTCAATGGAAATTCACAATGCAAAAAGAAATAGCTAAATGAATATACAATGCCAAGATCTTTCCATAACTCATATCACTTCTCCGATTTCAAAATGTCTTAACAACAATAACAAAGCAATTACCTTTCACTTCATGACAAGATATACAATAATGATAAGAATTTAAACGCGAATGTAATGCAACCATTAATATCTCATATCTCACGTATATTGCTATTTTGTGAAACTTTTGGTGAGACTTACTCTCGTGCATCCTCTTAATACAAGAAAACAATTAATTTCAAAGGCATCTTCATTATTTTTCAAAAGCCCCAATTTCTAGGGTTTTCATTGAAAACAAACTTTCATCATTTTCTAAGAAAAACTCCATCAAACCATTCATCATGAGTTTAATAGGAAGAAATCCTCAAGAAGTAGTAAAAAGATTTAGACACAAACCCTCATACAAAACCCTCTCTACATTTTAAAGAAAAATCACAAATCAACACAAAATCTCAAGAACACTTTTAAATTAACGTCACTATAGCAAAACTTGTATATATGACTCAAGAAATCCCTACCTCAAGCTTGTTGATGAAAGGTGAGATGAAACTCTAGCCTCAAAGATGAGAGAAACTTTGGATTTCCACCATCCAAGAGAAGCCCTAACCTTGGATCTTCAAGATTTGGAGGAAAGTGATGAAGATCTTGACCCAAAAATTTGCAAAATCAAAGAGTTATGATGTTTGAGGGAGTTTTCTAGAGAGAAAGAGGAGAAAAATAGGGTTTAGAGTGAGAGAGATATGTGTATAATGGGTGATATATTTGGACCAAAAGTTACAAAAACAGAGTTTCGGATTGCTCAGTTGGCCGCTCGTGCGGCCTACCTCCACTGCTCGAATGGCCCACTTCCTCCACTCGTGGGTTGATTTCAGAATGCAAAAATCTGGGTGTCAAGCTTCACCGCTCGAGCGGCCTTTCCCACAGCTCAAGCACCCCTCCTCCGCACGTGCGGCCCTGGCCCAGCAACTCAAGTCTTCAACTTCGGTCCCGGACACCTCGAATTCACTCGTGCACCCTTCGGAATGGCCGAAATTCAACACCGAAAGAAGTAAGAATTAAGAAACCATTTTCGGACATTTCAATCCAATGAAAATAAAAAAGAGAACAAGGCGAAGAAAGAAAGAAGAAAGGAAAAAAGAAGGCCGGTCGTCACACATGATCCCTACAGTAGACCCCATCATCAGCATGAAAAGGAATTCCTACAATAATAGGTCCTATCCTCAGCATGAAAGGAACAACCGGTCTACTGCCCAACATAGAGAACAACACCACACGCAGGGATACTACCTTCCGAGATTCCAACAAAATGGTGGAAACATGCATCATTATCCTCATCACGTGGTTCACACTCAGATCCCACCTGGTGCCCATTTTCATCAACAGGATGCAGGATACACCAATACCTACGGGTGCTACCAACCTTATGGAGCTGCAGGCTCTCATCATTTGTCTGGTAGCTGGGCTCCTCAGGTAGACCAAAATGTTGGGAGAGGTTATGGCCGTCCGCAACAATCAGGCAACCAATTTTCAACATTAAATAGGGGAGCAAGGAGTAAGCCGCCACCGCCCTCGTCTGGTTATGGCCGCTAGTTTCCTGATTGCTTGGGTGATTGTAGTTTTAACAATATGTTTTCAAGTGTCGAATTGGTTTTTTTAACAAAATGTTTCTTTTTTTTTATTTTTTATTTTTACCTTTTCTTTTTTAGAGTCAATAGTTTAGATCTGGGTTTTCATTTTTATTTGGTTAATAATTGTATTATTCACCACCTTTCAGGGTGAGCAGAGAAGAAAATGTTGTATTTCTCTTCACATTGTACGCTACTTGGTGGGAATCTTGGATAATAAGATCTCAGTGTATGTTATTGCACAAGCTAGGTGATGTTATAGTCATGTTTTAGACATTGGGGGAATATTGAGCTCTCTCTCTCTTGTCTTTTTGTTTTTCCTTTTATTTTTCTTTCATAAGAGCCAAACACCGCACAAGGGGATTGAGAAATGTATAAATTTGAAAAATGAGTCATTATTTTATAAAGAAAGAGAAGGAAATAGTATTTGTTAGATGTGTTTGCAGTTGATGAAAGAGGTGAACAAGCAAACAAAAAACTAATATACTGGGTAGGTACTTCTCCCAAGTGGACTTTTTGACGGATTTCCAATTGTTTTAAAGTTGGAACCAGGTACAAGTTATTACATGTACTATCTAAGCTTCACTTGGGGTTTATCTGAATGTGACAAATTTATTACGTTTTTAAGTTGAAGCCTGAAAATTTTATCATTGTGCTTAACTTGGTTCATTTACTATCATAACTGAGAAGAACTATTTGCGGTTTATAGGTGTTTATGTTCACATATGTTTATTTTTATCGATGTGTGATTTGTAGTTAAAAAATTTCCAAAATAACTTCTCTGAGTGTTGAAGTTAAATTCAGTCAATCACAAACAGTTAGGATTTTTTTTTGAACAGGATAAACAGTTAGGATTGAGGATAAAAAATTACTAATAGACAAAAATAGGCTTGGAAATCCAGATTAACAAGGCTAAAATTTACAATTCATCCATGACTACATCAGTCTATTAAGTACATATAAGAGCATTTACATTAGAAAAACTAGTTATATATATATATATATATATGGCTCTCTGGTGGTGATTGATGTCATTGGCCTTGAAAGATCAAATTGCTCTAAAAAAAATTTCTTGGAAAGCTTTTTGATCAGTATAATTTCACTTGTTTAACCTTATTAATCACATAGAGAGGAAGTTCCCAATTATCTCCTGTCTTAAAATGTTTTTGTCGCCTTATATCAAAATGCTCATATCATTCAATTATTTGAGAATCTCAAGCATATGAAACTCAAGGTATAATTTAACAATTGTGAGTATTTTGGGTCAGAAAAACATATAGATTTGTGGATAGAAATTTAGCAATTGTGAGTATTTTAAGTCAGGAGGACATACATATTTGAGGATAGAAGATCCCGTATCATTGAAAAAATGCCAATAAGTGTTTGACAAATTTAAATGACTCCTTCAATGAGAATATTTGGAATGATTATGTAATGTTACATTTATAAAAAAAAAATACATAGAAAATTTAACGTGATTCATATTCATTTTTTATTTTTTTTATTTGTAATATGCACTATCCATTCACTGAATTGTTGGTATCATTGATAGTACAAGTTTTAAAAGTAAAGCATTCATGCATGAGGTTCATTAGTGGTGAGCTAGGGCTTCGTTGTACGTAGGGTAAGCTCAAAAATGGAATGTGGAAAGAGAGGAATTTAAGCGGACCAATCAACAAGTGTGTGTACACCCAAGTCACAACTTATGCTGGACTGATGTTATAGTGGAAATTTGGGAGTCCCTTTTAGAAATTATTTTAATTTTTGGAAAATGCTATGGTATGATATGTATCTTATCATAAAAATATATAATTTTATCATAATACTTTATAACATTAATCACAAAATGCGTAATTTCACATCACTATAAATTGACGTAATTAAAAATATTGTAATTAAGTCACAAACTTTTGCATCATTAATCAAAAAAATTTGGACATTTTTGTTATGCCAATCTGTGACAATGTTACGTATTTTATAATTGATATTATGAAATTTTGTAATAAAATTATACATTTTTGTGTTAAAGTGCGTAAGGTAGCATTTCTTTCTTTCTTTTTTTCTCTTTTTTCTTTTTTTTTTTAGCTCTTAATAGTGATATATAATTCTCACTTCACAGCCAAAATAAAAAATTCTTAGTAATAAAATATTTTGTTTATTCGGTGAATTACACTTACCTCCCTTCAGGTTTTGCATAATTACAATGGCACTCTTGTGATTTTTTTAATAACACTGACTTTCCTTACTTTTTTTTTTTTTTTGACATTATCAAAATTTTCTCTTTTTGTCATTTATTCCTTGGATGATGTAAGGTTTTTAGATAAAATGAAAATATCTTCACTATAGTTCTACCATTATCAACTTTCCAAATTAATTTTTTTATTACCAATTATTTCTCGATATAAGTATTTTTCATTGAAAAAATTAAAAATGACTACATCAAAATACCTACATGTATTTTTAAGATAAATTTCTTATTAGAAAGAAATAGGTATTTTCAAATTTTCAAAAAAACTCTAGTTTCTCAAAATAGGTATTTTTTATTAAAAAAATTCAAATAGCTATATGTATCATTAATATATATATATATATATATTTCAAATTTTTGTTCAAACTCCAATGTCTCAAAATAGGTATTTTCAACCTAAATTTTTTAACACTAATTATTTCTATGCAAAAAATATAAATTAGTATTATTTCTTTTTGGAATTTGACATATTTTATATTTTGTTTTATAATTTTGAATAAAAGGCTGCATTTAATTTTTCATAATGTTTAATGGTCATGTGCGGCTTTTAATGTGTGCGTTTTAGTATATATATATATATATATATTGATCATTATATGGGTTTTGGTTTTATATAATGAAATGGGCAATGATTTTATTTTCACAATAGATTGGATTTCTATATGTTAGTAATGGGCGCCCATGTGGCATGACCATTTGAATTTGAATTTGAATTTGAATCTTATCTAAATAGGTTTTGAAATTGAATTCAAACCTATTTAGGATAACCACTCAGGATACAGATATTATCTCCATTAACTGATATGGATAGATAATAATAAAATATTATATATCTGGTATAAGAGAGAGATATAGGTTGGATTTCTATTTGTATTTTAAAAAAATGACATTGGAGCTAACTGGTTTAATAAAACACATTGGAACAATTCAAATATTGTTTCATAGATTCCAATGAATTCATTTTATTTTAAAAGTAAAATAAAAGAAGTTCATTTGTTTTTAACTTAAAATAAAAAAATAAAAAAAACAGAAATTAAAATAATAAATACATTAACTAAAAGGATAAAATTTATGTTATTTATGTAGTATGATGAATCAATCATATAATTGAATTGTTATGTTCATTTTTATTTTTTATGTTTTTTTGTAATTAATATGAATGAGTGATTTCTTGCAACTTTAAATTAAATATTTAAATATTTAGAATTTTTGATTATATATATATATATTTTTAAGTGAGAGAGAAAGTCTCAATAAATACACGATAGATTCAAACTATTAAATCTCATAATAAGATACAACAATTTTGATCAGTCAAACTGATCCTGTCAATTGTCTCATGCACTCTACTAATTGATATATATATATATATTTATAGAAATAATGTGCCAATATGTACTTATTTAATGTAAATAATATTATTATATTAAGATTATATTTATAATATAGAATTGATTGTAGAAATTTCAGTAATAATATATGAGAACAAGAGCAGCCGATTTTGTAACATGTAATTTCACATGGACATAAAAATATTAAATTGTTTTTTTCAACAAATCAAAACAATTATAATTAAAGAGATTGGTCTCCTGTTCTAATTGTTGATGTATATAATATTCTTCCTTGAATCTTGGAGGTGGTGGAGCTAGGGGTGCAACTCGGGCGGGTTCGATCGAATTGGGATGTTGTCCAAGCCCAACTCAAGTTGTGCTGAGACCGCCCAAGCCTGAATTGTAACCCAAAGTTGTCTGTCCAAGCCCAATCCGAATTAAATCCGAATTGCCCAAGTTGCCCGAGTTGTAAATGAATTTTTTTTTTTTGTTTTTTGCAGCTACACTATGAAATTATTAAATTAGACTCTATTGACAATTATTATTATTATTTTTTTTATAGAAAATCATTAATACCATCAAAATAAATAATTTCTATAATATAAGAGAGATGCCATTATAGTAGTCCTTACAATTTATGAGTGAAAATAAAAAG
>NW_021026690.1:1022042-1102276 GCF_004153795.1 Camellia sinensis | reverse complement strand
AAAAAAAAAAGTAAGATTTTATGTTATTTGTATATATAATATATACTTAATATGATTTAATAATATAAATTACTTTAATATCATGTAATGGCTAATAATTTATATGTATATTTAATATTTTGATATATCTATATATGTATAATTCTGGTTTCGGGTTGCTCGGGTTGCTTGACGTCTTTACTCAAGTCCGCCCAAATTTAATTTGGCCTTTTGAATTTTTTTCCAAATCCGTACCGAATTTAAAAATATTTTATCCAAACTTTAAAAAAATTCAGACTGAACTCGGGTTGAGCCCGCCTAAGTTCGACCCCAAGGTGGAGCAGATCAGATCAACCCTGTTGAAGTTGGGTTAGGTTCACACCCATACACGGACATTTTCCTCCGAGATCAAAGAGAGTCGGCAATAGGCACATGTGTGGCTATAATATTTAAATAATATATAAAAAAACTGTTTGAGAACTTAAAAGTTTTACTAAATTTTTTATCAAATGTCTCACAAAAATGTGTCATGTGAATCTCATATCCAAATGAAACATTTAATAAAAGATTTGATAAAATTTTTGAGTCTCTAACTTTTGTGTAATGTGTATACTGATAATAATAACTAATTAGCTAGCTAGTCCACATTTCTACAGCTATGCTTTGCAACTTATTTTGTTCTTTTTGTTTTTTCTTTATTTCTAACTATATATTCATTACTTTTACAGTCTAAAAAATAAAAAATGTTTTAGATTCTTGAAAAAAAAAAATTCTTAATTTGATTTATAATGATATGATATGTGTCAATTTTTTAATTTTTACCTACTAAAACATATAGTGGACAAACATCAAGATATTTGGTCTAACTTAACCATCCTAAGTTTGACCTTGAAAGAATGTATAAATTTCCAAACCCGCCCACTTAACCCAATAGATATGAATTATTATTTATTTTCTCCGTCTCGAAGGGCTACTAAATTACTCAAACCTTTTTAATAATTATTTTAGTTTAAAATATTGATAAATTTTAATTATAAAATAAATATAATTTTGTAAGAAGTGTTTTAGTTTAAATTTAAGTTATAGAAAGAAATATATATATATATATATGCATTTTACTTTATATTTTATTAATTTTTTAATTTATTTTGTAACTAAATAATATAAAATTTTAAATTAATATTTATAAATAGGCAGGCTAGGTGGGGTTAGGCTAAAACTTTTTATTCCTCACCCAATTCAAAAATTAAATGGGCTAAGAAATTTTGTCTAGCACGACCCCATGGGTTAAATATTTTTCCCAAGCCCTAAAAATATTGGACTGGGTTGGGCGGGTTGGGCTTGCCATTGAGTCGATGGCCACCCCTACCGTATCCAGCTCAACTCTCTGACCATATCATTGTGAATGAATTTATGAGTCTCAAGTCATGCGTCTCTAGTATGTCTCTCATGAATGTGAAAAAATCTATATTTTTTAGATACTTTATATATGAAATTATTTTTGGGAAACTGATGAGAAAATAAAGGAGTAGATTATGATTTTTCAACTATGTGAGGACTGTTTTTTTTTTACTATTTTATTTTGAAAGAAATAATGCTAGAGGCATCAAATTTTTCACTAAAAAATCTACTAAATACTCACATAGGTGGGGGTCTCACACCCATATGAATGATTTGATAGATTTTTTGATAATTTTGTTAATATCTGTAATATTTTTTTCTTTTGGAAGATTATAAAATTTTAAAATGATATACAAGTCTCTTTATATTTTCGTTTTTATTGAGATAAATCATATAGATATTATAACAATTTTATATAACTTTGAGAACAGATTTTAGCTGATCGATTAGGAGGTCAATATTTACTTTCGAGAGAGGTTTTTCTCTTTGTTTCTTTCGTGGGATAGGGTCTTTTTTGTATCATATAATATTTGTTAGTGTTGAATCTTATATTTTCTACACACAAAAAATTAAATATTAACATTTGTCATTTGATAAAAGGATTTTTAAATTGAAAACAAAACAGAATATCTAAACTCTTTTTCAATTGAAAACACAAATAAAATATCTAAACAAATTGAAAATACAAAATCTTACAAATTACTAGGAGTGTTTGCGGTTTGGCCAATAGGTTACGGTCAAAGGTACCTCAAATCCGTCATCCGTCCAAAACTAAGCAGATTGAAAAAAATCAATCTACAACCGTTTGCTTCTCATCACGCATCCGTCCAAAATACGACGGATCGATTGGTTTGGTTAAATCGGAATATTCGCTAAACATCCCTTTTTTTATGATCTCACAGGTTTACAATTGGAAATAATTTTATATTTATATTATATAAATACAATATAACCTTTTTTTTATATTTATTCTCCAAGTTTCATCCATTAATCTTATAATGTATACCATTTACCATGACAGATGTATTACCTTGATAGTGTCATTCATTAGTCTTATAATTTAAGAATATGTTAGATCATAATTAAAAATTATAATTTAAGCATATATTACATAATTTATTTATTTTTTTAAGTTGTGAATTATAAGTTTTATCAAACGTGGAAGACTAAATTTATGCGGGTTCTCCATAGGGGAGGGGACTTACCTTGTGTGAGTTCTCAACCCATATAAGACATTCAATAAAATTTTTGATAGAATATTTGTGTCAAGCGTTACTCTTAATGCCCTATATATAAGGATAGAGATAGAAATAGCAGGTTGGGTGTCAAGGATTACTTGCTCTTAATGCCCTATATATAGGGATAGAGATAGAAATAGCAGGTCAGGTAAATTAATTTATAACTTTAAAGTGTTGCGGGCAGGCAGGAACCCTATTGGCCAAACCGCGAACATTTTAAATTTTTTTTTTTATTTAGGTCACATCACCGCTCTTATAAATACCTCTTTTATTTGGATCACATCATTTTATCTTATTTATGTCACGTTACCTTTTATTTGAGTTATATTATCTCTGTATCACATTTCAGATATTTTCGTAAAAAGCCAAAACCCAAACAACCTCTTAGCATAATGATTGTTTGATTATGCTCAATTCCAACTTTTGGTATTTATATAGCAAATAGAAGAGAAACACGTCTTCCACCTTGCTAAACATAATGTGAATTGAGACATTGTAACCTTGCCCTCTTTGAAAGAGATTCAAGCTATCTGCATTTGATAACACCTTCATATCCCTCCAGTGGCGACTCCAGCAATATTTACAGACCGGGTCACCTCACATGTTCAAGTTCTACAAATTGACAAGAAATAAAGAAAATTACACTAAACAACTTTTAGGTTTTATATTTTTTTATTTTTAAAAAAGAAGCCAAAAAGCCATAAATAAAAAATAAAGAATAAAGAAAAAAAGGTCAAAATGTAAATAAATAAAAAAACAATAAAAAAAAATCAAAATCCAAACGAGATTTTATACTTCTCAAACTTTAAGTAAAATAAATTACAAATATATTATACTATAGTCTTAACAAAAAAATAACATACTTTTACAATTTCATTTGATGAGGTCTTATTTTTTAGATTTGTAGCATATTAACTTTACTGTCAAGAATGTCAAAACACATTTTCTTATGTATATGTAATCAAGTAATTATTCATTTATTGAAATTAAATTATATGGTGGGTTCCTTTAATTTTTTAATGAGGCTAAATCATATTGAAAAAAAAAAACATTAAATATATATATATATATATATATTTTTGTAAGTGTTTCTGATTGGTTGATGGGGGGATTGGCCCCCATCAACCTGTAGGTAGCGTCGCCCGTGTAGCCCTGCCTATGTTACATACCTTTTCATTTGACTTGTCTCTCTCATGCAAAGTTTCTAAAAGGCAATGCATAATTCAAGGTGTTTTACCTCTCGATATGCATTTCAAATTTTAATTTTTTATATTTTGTAAATAAAATTTAATATTTTAAAGTAGTAAAAAAATTAAAATTAAAAAATTAAATATACAACTATAAATACTTTTCTCCTCAATGAAGCAAACGCTTCTTTGCAAAGAAGGAAACTTACATTTATTGAAAGTCAATTGACATTCTTAGCTTTACTGATTGATCTTCTCCCTTGTGCTTTTAACTTTGTGTGTGTGTGTTTTTTTTACTGGTCATTAGCTTAATTTTTCCTACAAAATGTAATTGCAAAAGATATTCCTTTTTATTTTTTATTTTTTTTTTCCTTTCTGTATAAACTCTCTACTAGACTGAGTTTAACAAGAACCTAAGACAAGTCTTTTCTTATGCGTGGCCCTCATATGCTTATACAGTGGTAGAGTAGAGCCAAAGCCAGAAATTCAATGTAGCGGGGGCACACATTAATCTCAATATTGAATTTTTTTTGTTTCTCCCACATTGAGCAACAGTGAAATATTATTAGACTTGTTATACATTTTTTCAAATATTAATATTACAATTTTTATGCGAATGTGGTTTATAAGTTCTCAATCAACAACTCAATTCTATAAACCAACAATAGGGAGAAACAACCTACTTAATCTACAATCGACAAGTCCAATCCTATCAGCTCAACAAAGAGCCCTACAATGGAAAGAAACAACCTACTAAACAAACCCCATATTGGGAATGAAATAATCAATTGATTCAATACCCATTCTTGGCCTCTCAGTTAAGAATCAATATGAACGTCCAAAAGAATCAAATAGGACACTCCAAAGTTGTGCATAATTTACTGAGGGACACTATTGTAATTTTATGTGGGACAAATAAGAAATAATCTTTATATACAAGGTTATTAGTCTAATAGTAGTGCTAGGATCCCAGAAAATTTTCCAGACAAAAAACCAAGAACACACATTGGAGGGATGTGATTCAATTCAAATGCAAGTCCCATTATACATAATTACATCTACACTACACTTCAATATTCATGGTAAAAATCTGGGTATTTTTTTTCCTATTCCTTAGTTTCTGTTAGTTTAAATATTAAAAATTTAAGGTGGGCACGTGGTCCCCCAGGCCTTAGCTAGGTTTATCTATGTGCTTTTGCACAAAAGGCATACAAGGTGCACCTAAGGTGCATGCCTCATATTGTGATATGCAAACCTTTGGAGAATATAGCCTAAAAATGAAAGTCTTGATGTGTTTTGCCTTAAGCCTGCCCTCGAGGCTTAGCTCGGCTCGGCTCGGCTTGGCTCTGCTCAGTAAAGCCTTTTAAAAGTTTGCTCTCATGAGTCAAGATACAATAGCCCTAGCTATACAGATCATTTGCACAAGAAGTTGAGTCGTACAGAGTACTCGAAAAAAACAATGTAAAAACAAGGGAAAATTACAAATTAGTTGTGCCTTCATAAAATATTTACAAATTCTTGAAAAAATTTAGAGCAATGATATATAAACAAAAAATTCATACATATTGATGTGGCTTATTATGAACTTTTCACTTCAAAACAAAACACCATTGAAGATGAATTTATTTACAATATTTGCATTGCCACATCATTATTGTTATGTTTCTTGTATGAATAGAATTTTCCAAAAGTTTACAATTTTAAAAATATAGAAAGAGAACAAAGACACAAAGAGAGACTCGTATCACACTGCTACAAGGCTTAAGACTCTACAAAATACTGAATTGAAAGAGTTACATATACATAGGAAAATGCTCAATTGAAAGAGTTACATATATATATAGGAATAAACTTTTATCCATTTTTGTCACATATTTTTGCCTTCTATTATTTTATTTAATTATTTATCCTTTCTATTTCCTTCACGAAACTCTCTTCCTTCTTTTTTTTTTTTTATCAACAATGTCAATGGAAGCTTTTCGTTATCTCCTCTTACTCATCCATGTGACAAAGATATAAAATATACATTTAATGAATATAAGTAGAATGCTCCAGTTAGATCACATAGGTAAAAAGTTCATAATTTTAATATTAAAATATATTGTGCATTGCATTATGGATTGACATATCTCCACTTATTTTAATTTTGAAAATATAGTAAACATCATGAAGGTATGCTATACACTAAACCTCCGCTAGTGTAACAATGAGCTCTATTCTAGAGTTAGTAGTACGCTCTACATTGAACTATGACTGTTAAAAGAAAATATAGTTAAAATATCATTGCTTAGAACAATCTGACTCAACTTTGCAAATAAATGATTTATATTTTGTTCTTCATCCATTTTTATCACATGTTTATGCCACTTATTCTTTTAGTTCATTATTTATCCTCTCTAGTTCCTTTGTGGAACTCTCTTCTTATTTTTTTAATTTTATTGACTATGGCAGATTTTACTTATCCATGTGACAAAGATGTAAAACATATATTTAATGAATGTGAATAGAATGCTCTAGTTAGATCACATGGGCAAAAAGTAAATAATTTTAATATTGAAATATGTTGTGCATTGCATTACGCACGGACACTCCTTATGTTTGTTGTGATTATTGGATATGATTGACAAATGCTGGGCATCTTTTCTTGTAGAATACACAGCTTGAATTTGTGAGATTGCTGTACATTGTTTTGTCTTACTTTGGAGGCAATTGACATTGGTGTGTAGAAAACGTATTCTTGTTTGTTACTTTACTTGCGATTGACTTTTGTTGTAGTTATACATTATTACGTTTGTGAATGGAAACTGAATTAGAGATGCCATTCATTCCTAACATTTGGCAGCTTGTTTAACAAATTATAGCTTTTCTTCTTTTGATTATTTATTTATTTGTTGATGACTGGGTGTTCGGACCGACTTATGCGCACCTCAATTGATCTCGGGACCCACGCAAAGTGCCCTCTCCAAGTGGATCGGGCAAATCTCAAGCGTGGCCCCAAGGAATTAAAAGCACCTAGTTTTAGTTTAACCTGAGATCTGGAGGGAGCACACCCCCACGCCTCAAGTTGCACCCACTAGGCCAACCCCTTGGGGTTTCTTCTTTTGATTTATTGGTAGCTTTGTATCAAATGACTGTCGCTCACCCCATCTCCACAAATGGGGCAGTTTTTGTTGTTGCATAACTATATAAGTTTTTGTTTGTTTGTTTATTTTTATTTTTCAATAATCAATTAGAGGATTGTGTTAGCACATAGGGTTGGCCCCTTTAGCCAAAATTTTGCTTTCTAATATTATCATTTTTGTATGGATTTATTACATATGTATGAAAGTTCTTTAGCCATATCTTTCTTTTCTTTTTCTTTTTTAATTTTTAATTTTTTTTAAATATCTTGAATTTATGAATGCGAGTGCTTATTAGTTCTATCTTTGTATTATGTAGTGTTACAAATATTATTGTGTTTTTGTTTTACATATTATTTATGTTACTCATTCTTGTGCAACACCAAGTAACTCGAAAGCTATGTACGAGAATTATTTCTCTATTCAAACACTTCAATTGGCTACACAAGTCATGGTACATTTATGCTGTGTTTGGTTGAGGGATTTGAGGAGGGATTTGGAAAGGAAAATGGAAAAGATAGGTGAATTGTGAATAAAACATGCATATATTTCACCTAGTTTCACACACCTTTTCCCTTTCCCTTCCCTTTCAAAATCTCTTCTCAAATCCCCCAACCAAACACGGCATTAGTCTTCCCTCGAATGAAATATACATCGTGACTGATGAAACTCTTGGGTCCTCATCCCTACAAGACAATGACACAAATAATGTCCTTAAGCAGCAAGTTGTTATTTGAGTACATCATCCATCTTCCAAACGTTCACCTCCCAAAAATTGAGTGTAAATTGAAAGTGCTTCCTCATGCTATTATTGGGCGTCAATAACCCTACTCACCAAGGTGGGTTGTGCTACCAAGTTAAATAATATGACTTGCCCCTTGGCCTTGCCAATTACCCATAATTTTTCAATCTTGAATGGCGAAACTCGCCAAGTCCCCATGTGTCTTTTGGATCAATATATCGGCTACGATGTTGGTTTTTCTTGGGTGATATTGCAAGTCAAAATCATAATCCTCCAAGCACACCATCCAGCGTTGTTGCCTCAAATTTAAATCTTTATGCTACAAGATTTACTTTAAGCCCTTGTGGTCAAAAAAGACTTCAAAATTTTTGCCATAGATATTGGTCAGCAACTAGGGTTGCAAACAAGACGAGCCTAGCCTAGCCGAGCCTTGTTGGGCTCAAGCTCGGCTTGTTTGTTTATTGAGCTTGATTATCGAGCTCGGTTTGAAGCTCGATAATTATTTTTTTTTACTATTTTTTATACTATTTAAATAAAAAAATTGTTATGTTCTTTAAAATGTAAATAATATATTTATGCTATTATTTGTACAACTTTTATGTTATTAAATATAAATATATAAATAATATATTTATTTTATAATTTAAATAAAGGTAAATGACCTTAAAAGTCAGGCTCAAACTCATTTATTTACTTAATGAACCAAGTTGAGCCAAACCCTTAATGAGCTGAGCTGAGCTGAGCAAAGCTTGCAAACAGTTTGGTTCGTTTGTAGCCCTATCTGCAAAGAAAAACTATTGTTGCCAACTCCAAGTCATGGATGAGGGGGTAATTTTTCTCATGGTTCTTTAATTTTCTAGAATGATATGCCACAATTTTCCCCAATTGCACCAACACATATCCAAGGCCTTCCTTAGAAAATCACAATAAATGGTATAATTGACTACTCACTCTGTTATCAACATGCCCAAAATTGGTGTTGTAGTCAACCTCATTTTCATCTCTTGGAAAGCCACCTCACAAGCGTCATTACAAGTGAATCAACCTCCCTTGCTGGTCAATCTAGTCATTGGCGCTCGCTAAACGAGAAAAATCCTACAAAAAATGGTAGTAATAATTGGCTAAAATTAGGCCAACCTCTGCCTCAAAGACACTATTTGGTTGCTGCGAACACATCACTACCTCCATATTTTTGGGTTCTAGTGGCACACTATTTCGCGATACTACGTGCCCCAAGGACTTCATTTCTAACAACCAGAAGTCACATTTCCCGTACTTGGCATAAAGATGATACACCTCAAAAGCTATAAGACCATCCTCCAATGATCTTCGTGCTCTTCCTCGATAGGTGAGTAGACAAGAATGTCGTTGACAAGCACAACTACAAATGAAAGGCATCACCGCTAAGTCATAGTGTCCGTATTGGGTGGGAAATGCAATCTTAACGATGTCTTCCTAGTTGATTCTCAATTGATAAGTATCCCAGTCTTGAGTCTATCTTTGAGAAACATGTTGAACCTTTTAACTAGTCAAACAAGTCATTGATTCTCGACATTGGATGCTTGTTCTTCATTATGATCCGATTCAACTTCCTATAGTTGGTGCAAAGTCGCAAAGATCCATCTTTTATGGCCAAACAAGGCTAGAACTCCCCACGATAAAGTATTGGAACGGATAAATCCTTTGTCCTTTAACTCTTCCAATTGGCCATTGAAATTCTCTCAAATCGGCATGTGTAAACCAATATGGTTGCGTAAAAATTGAAGCAGTTCCTAGGAGCAATTCAATGGTGAACACCTCTCTCCTTGGTGGTAAACCATACAAGTCCTTTGGTCATCCCCTAATCTAACATCAAACTAGCTAGAAGGTAACAAATAGTTTCTAGGTCTTGGAGGGTAGTACAATGATGATTCCAAGGAGTAGCACCGCTCCCCAAGAAAGTAAAAGCAATCCCCATCAAGGGTGCAAATCCTCAACCGTTCTCCTACAACAATTGATTTTGGCATGGACTGCGGATAACCAATCCATTTCAAGAATAACATCAGAGCTGGACATGTCTAGAAGAATGAAGTCAAAGGTGAAATGGTGCTTGGAGTTCTCCAACTCACAAGCCCGACTAACCCTATTCAAAAGGACTCTTACCCCAATTGGTGACTTAACATATAAGGGTGGGTCAGGGTAGTCTACTTCCAAAATCCCAAGAGAAAAGCAAAAGAAGATGAGATGAATGAATGTGATGTTCCAAAGTCTACCAGCACCCTAGCCCAAGAATTGAACACAAGAAAGATGCCTCGAGCATCCGATGGATCAGAAGGTAGTGACCATCATTGTGTAGACAAGGCCTGGGTCCTCTGTCCCTGCTGTTCTCTAGGATAAAATTTGATGTTTCAATATCGATTTTTAATATTATAGCCACCAAAAGTAGGCTGCCAACTGAATCCTAGCCTGAATATTGTCTTCCTAGGTGGATTTTGGGATTCAAACCATTATCAGTGTGATGCTTTTATTGTTGTAAATAAAACAACTACATCCATTTTCTTTTGGTTTGGTGGTGGGGGGGATCAATACACTATAGGAAATCATGGATTTAGCGACGTTTAATTAACGGCGTTTTTTTAAACGTCACCTTTTCTGATAATTAACGACGTTTTGTAAACGTAGCCTTTTGTGTTAATTAAAACGGTTCCGTTTCTGAATAGAGGTCGTTTGAAAGCGCCTCCAAATCCTTATTTCCAAACCCACTCCCTGTCTCTCTTTAAACCCCTATTTCCAAACCCTACACAAAGTCGATCTATTCTCACAACTCCAATGTGACTCTCTCTCTCTCTCTCTCTCTCTCTCTCTCTCTAAACCCTAATTTCAGTCTCAGAGGATCAAATCAATACGAAGTTCTCTCGCTCGATTCCTCTTCAGCATGGTGATTCCTCTTAGTGATTCATCTCAGAGCGATTACGATTGCGATTGCAATTTTGATTTTGAAGTTCTCTCTCTCTCGATTGTGAGCACCACCTTCTACAATCTTAGAAAAATTGATCGAATCCTTCAAAACCTTCTTCAACTCGGTGATTCCAGTTGTGGTGTTCATCTTTGTGGATTTGGAACTCTTCGTCTTCTTTGATCAGTGAGATCAGAGGTTAGTTGAGCTCAAATTTTAGGAACATTTGAAACTTGTTTCTTTCTTAGATGTTTCTTATGTGCTCTGTTTTGAATAGTTGTTTGTGAATCTCTCTTTGCTCATCTTCTTCCCATTGGTTGGTGAAGATATAGTGGGTATATAATTAATGTTTCTTCTGTGCTCTGTTTGTGAGTAGTTGTTTGTTATTTTGCTTAAATTGTGTGGATTTCGTACCAAAGTGTTGTTTCGTGGATGCAATGATAGACTAGTTAGACTTGTAGTGATATTCATTAATAATGAAATTTGTAAATCTAAATATAGTTTTTTACTCATTGATAGACTATTGAGCTGCTTCCAAGTGGTGAGAATGAAAGAAATTAATGACCTACTTTGTTTTTAGTCTCATTCTTCTTCTGCTGGTTAGTTCTTAGTCAAGAGAAAATAATAATAATAATGAAGATAGAATATATAGTCCAGCTGGCCAAGGAATAATAAGGGTTACCAGTCTACTGGTTACCAAATGCCAAATAACTTAATTTAATTTGGGTTCTCGCCTACATATACAGAGAATGCTTATATACAAAGAATTCATCATGGTTTAGTAGTTGTCTGCAACATATGTGTGTGGTCCAATTTTCAGTTTTCATGGTGTGTTAAATATTGAAAATGCTCAGTTTTGATGCTTTCAATTTTAGTGCATATACAACCAAAACAGAAAAATTAATTTAGTTGATTGTCTTATTTGGATGCTCTAGTATCTTGATTAACTCAGTATGACTCTTTTTTGTTTTTTTCTTTTTGTTTTTGGACTTTGTTGTCTTATTTGGATACTCTACTAAGGATCTTAAAGCTTGTCCAATTTTATCATGGAAGTTGAGAAATTTCCTTATTTTCAGTTGCAGAATAGCATATGAAATTCACTTGTCAGATTTTCAGATATATTGATTTTTTTATTTTTTTATTTTTTGTGCATATGAACTTCACTTGTCAGTTTTTGGTTACTAACATAATGAGTACATACTTACAACTCTGGCTTCCACATTATTATTATTATTATTATTATTATTATTATTATTATTATTATTATTATTATTATTATTTTGTACTGTATTACATAATTTGCTTTCCCTGGGGTGAGAGAGTATTGACCTCTTTTTGGAACTCCTCAGCTTTATCGTGGCTCAGAACAATTCTCTTTCAAGATTTTCTGGGACCTTTTAACAGTACATTGATCTTTTTATTGGAAACCAATGTTTGCCATCTCCTTTGATAATTTTATGCTTTGAGTTCAGCTTCACCACTGTGAATGGTTTTAAATGTTACTAGCGTTTGTTGTCTTTGGGAGTTATATCTAAGGCTTTGCGAACATTAAGAAGATTGCCTTTGGTTCTATAGGGCCTAGTTCATTCTATCTTGTCCTTGAAATTATCTTACTATAATGAATAAAGTAAATCACAAGTACAGCCAGTAATGTACTGGGTAATGGTCCAATTCTTTGCATTACAACTTGAATGATTTCTCGTAACATTACTCATTGTTGGTGCATTGGTATGAAGATAAGAGTGACTTTGATTATATTTTGTGAAAGAAATACCTATGTATATTGTAAAGTATGGGGTGACTTTGTTGTTCATGTTACATTTAGATCATTGGATGTTTTACATGTCCTTGTTGTCCTTGAAAAAAGTACAGAGTTTTTATGAACAACAAAGCCATGTAAAAAATCTGAATCCATTATGTCTTCATTCCCTCTAGGCATTTGTCACAAACTACTTAGTACTTACAGACATGATTACGTGCAGAAAGAGGCAAAACACATTGCAAGCAAGATTGAGGACTTGACACACCATTCCTTGACTAAGAAACATAATAGAGAATACTCACTTTCTGATGCATTTCAACAAGATGGAAAAATAACACGGTATGGGGAAAGGCTTGAAGAACTTTGTCATAAGATACGCCACATACAGTGCAAAAAGATGCTTGAAGAAAAGGTAAGATTTTCGCTGGCAATGATTCCTTAAAGCTGTGTGTAGACTGGTAGCGCAATCAATGAGACCATTTCGCTAATTGTACATTGATATTCTAAAAATACATTCCTCTTTTTCATTAGCTTTTAATCAGAAAGCTTTTACATTCTTTTATCTTATTTGAAATTAATTGGAAGATTATATGTATGTGTTTTTGTTTTTTCTTAACTTGTTTTTCCTTAACTCTATTTTCTTCTTTTTTTTGGTGGAAGTCCGCTGGTAGCTTCTTGTAATCAGCAACCATGAGAAACTAAATTAACAATGTGAAGCCATTTTGTTCTTTGTTTTCCTTGTGGGGGGTACTTCAACTGGAAGCTGGAATGATAGTGTCTTCACATTGTTAATTTAGCTTCTCATGGTTGTTGGTTACAAGAAGCTACCAGCAGACTTCCACCAAAATATAAGGAGATAGTCATGTCACTGTGTAATGTTCAGCACTGGAAGTGAAAGGATTTTTTTTCTCTAGATGGTTCTACTTCATCACTTTGAATATGATCCGTCTGCTTCAATTTGAATCCATCTCTCTGTGTTCCTTTGTGCAGTGTTTGCATGTGAGAACTTGTCCTGTTGGTTAGTTTAGGTCAACTCTTTGTCTTATAGAAGATGAGATACTTTAGTATTATCATTGGCTTTATTTTTAATGTAGCACAAGATTATACTAAAATAGTTGAGGTTTAGATTAGACTTCGGATGTTTGTTAAGTCAGTGTTCATTTATGTTAAATCTCTCATCATTCAATATAGCTTCTTTCTTTATTTCCAGCATCTCGTATACCATGATAAATGTATATTGCAAAAAGAATATGTTTAGCCTATTGGTTTAAGTCATATTTCATAGCTCAAGATCATCCTGTTGAGATGCTCCATGATGTCAGACAGCAAGAGGGGATATATGTGACGCAATATCATCATATCTTTCATACACCAAATCTTGAATGGTGAAGTTGGAAAGAATTATGTTCATTCACTATGAAAATTCTGTTGAATCCCTTTAAACCATTTGGAATATGAAAATTTTGACGATACCGATGAAATTGCAATGCTCGAAAACCTTGAAGACTACCCTCGCCTCGAATTTTTCTGTTACACATAAGCCAATGTAACAGAAAGATACGAACCATTGATTTCACGATTGTGCTACACCAGATTGCTCCGAAAGTCCTTTGTTGGCCACTGTAGACACCCCATTTTTGACCGTCCTCAAGACTTGGACGTCACCGCTTGAACACTCGGTGATCATCCATGTTTTGTGTTCGTCTTGAGTTCCCGGAGGCCTCAGCTACGCGCCTTGCCTCAGGATCTCTCGACTCGACCGTTTTGTGTCTGGTTTTGCACCAAACACTTGTGTTTTTGCTTCGGAAGGCAGGGAATGGCTTTTGGGACATCCCCACACTCCACCGGCCATGGCTTGAGGCCACCGACTGTGTTTTGTTGCCATCAGCCAAATGTGATGGCCGGCCGGCCAATTTGACTGCCGGTCGGCCACTTTGATGGCCGGCCGACCAAATGTGGTTTTCAACAGATATTTCTGTAGACAGCTGGCAGCTGTCATTCCAGGCCATACCACAGCCCATGCCTGGACGTAGGAGCTCTGAGGAGCTGCAGATTGATATATCTCTATATCAATCAAGCTCTCTCAAGAGAGATAGACAAGGAGAGAAAAAAGAAGATATACAACTTGGAGCAAAAAAAATCTCTCTCTCTCTACATTTTTCTGCCTCTCTCTCTATATTTATGTGTGTTAGAGTGCCCTAAAGGGAGTATTTGTCCACTTTCTTACACTAGAACACCTTGTAGCACACCACCTTTGAGTTGTTGAAGTGTTAGGGAGTTGTTTGAAGAGTCTTGGAGATGGTTTTGATCCAAGAGGGCTGCTGGTTTGGTGTTTTGAAAGAGGTCTTCAAGGGTGAGACACTTACCCTCTTATTCCTTCTTTTTTTGTACAAGCTTTTAGACTATCTTGCATATTGATTCGAGTTTAGCCATAAACTAAAAAAAGTTTTGTATTTGCATGCTTAACATGTTTGTTTAAGGTCATTTTGGTGTTGGGGGTCGTCCACCCCCTCTTAGGCCTTGTTTGGCTTCATTTTGAGCCCTATTGGTTGAGCTTTGGAACTTTCATATGTTGGCCTTCTCACCAGTGAAAATCCTCTGGATTTCAGTGGTGATGAAGTGGTTTTGAGGTCTTGTATAGGGGAGGGACACCCCTCTCCCTTCATTGTCTCATTTGCTTATGTTTTGGCTCATAAGGGTAGCATGTATGCCTAGCTTTGTTTGGCTTAATTTCAGAGGTTATTTGGTGTTTATTTAGCATGTTTTACCTCTGTCCCATGTTGGTTTGTTGGCCCCTCTCATGCTTAATACACTTGCTTTGTATTCCCCCATTTTGTCTAGAAATGCATCTAGCCATTAGACCATCATGCTTGCATATTCTTGCCTAGCTTTGTGAAGCTTTTGGTCATGATTTATCATGTTTGAGGTCTGTTGGGTGCTGGTTTGGTCGTATTCGATATGTTTTGTATAGCCCCTTTGCATTCTAGCATGTTGGCATCGGGTGTGCGAGTCATGAGCATGCTTGAGTTGGGTTGTTTCAGTTGATTTGGAGTCATTTCACATGTCATTCTAGTCCCTAATCCATGCTTGTATGCTTGCATTCATCATCTCCTTCATGCTTTGAAGGGTTGTTCTTTTGTGCCTTGGAAATGGTCATTGTGCATGCCTATGTGTTTAGACATTAGGCTGCCATATCAGTGGGTTTTGAGGGCCCTTTTTGCATGCTAAAACTCTATTTTGTATTGAAAAATTCATGCCATGTTTTCTTAGGGAAGGTGTTGAGTGATGCTCCCTTTTGTGGCCTCGAATGCCCTTGTTTTGGACTCATTCCTTGGCGTGTTTTGACCATGATCTATGTATGCTTTAGTCTTGTTTTGGAGTCCCTTGGGACTATTTTATGTCATTTTGGTCCTTTAAGGTTTGCTTGACATAGCTTTGGTTTGACCCCCTTTATTGGCTTCAAGTGTTGGTCATTGTTGCATGCCTCGCTTGCATGTTTTGTTTGATTTGGCATCATTCTCTATTCATTTTCAGAGCTTAGCATGCTGGTTTAATGCCCATATATATCGCCTTTAAGTATGCTTAGAGTTGTCCCCTTTTATGCTTAGGTGATGGACCTTGACGTGTGCATGCTCACATGCATCATTTGTGCTCTTGTGCATCCTCTTAGGCCACTGTTTTGGGGGTGGGTTGAGGTCCTCTCGTCATGCTTACATCATATCATTTTCGCATGTTTGCATGTTGTTTAGTTAATGGCATTACATAGTCTTGTGGTATGCTTGATATGTCCATATTGCATTAGTCTAGCATGAAGGATTAGAGAGTGTCATGTTGCATTAGCTTAGCATGTTCATGTTACCTTGCATGAGTTGCATCACTTTGCATTGTATATTGCATCCATGCATTACATTTTGCTTGGTTTAGGGTGTCAAACCAAGTATGAGGATTGAGAAGTGTTCATACTCCAAGTGATGTAACACGTCTCAACCCTCGGTCGTCAATCCCCTTGACCTCAACATGATAAGGTGTTGGCATTCATCTCTTTTGGTTGCATGCATTTACATCAAGTTGCAAACTTGGCCTCTTAGGCCATCATGCATCAAAATGCACAATTGATGGCCCGAGGGTCAAGGGCCATGCTCTCTTGAGTCCATTGCATAATAGGGAGATGGCCATGCATTCATTGCTTTGAATTTCCTTGCCATGTACTGTCTGCCCTCTGTTGCTGTCAAAAATAGGTTCTGCAGGAATATTTGGCCGGCCGGCCACCTATACTGCCGACCGGCCGTTCATTATTTGCCGATGGATTTAAAAATGGTCGATAACCATCCGGACATAGCCGGTGAAAATTCCACTTGGTCGGTGATGCTCCCCAGTGTCCAGAGAGTTCACCTTGGGAGTTGCACAATTTTCGGAGGAGCAAGGCAGTGTAAACAGAGGCAACAGTGGCATGGTATGGATTTTTAGGCAAGACGAGTCAAGCATGCATCATCCACGCATTTCAAGGCAGGGGCTGTGGCCACTTTAATTCTTGGTTTAAATTGTTAATTAATTGGAACTTCTGTAATAATTAATTTAGCACTATTCATTCAGACTGTAATATTTATTTGGACCCTCCGAGCAAGGGCAATTGTGTAATAAGTGTGCGTGAGTGTGTGTATGTCTTCCAACCCCACGTCTTTCTTCCCTTTTATTTACCCGCTTATGATGGTAGACTAGGGCATATTTAAATTAGCATACCTTATGCTATGCATGCGTGCATTCATACATTTGTCTTGCATGCACCAGGCTCGGCACATCATGCTAACTGCATTGTGTTTCAAATTTCAAATTGAATACGTGTTAGTTGCAGCATTTCACATGCCATGTTTAGAATAGCCGAGCCCATTTCTAGTTGCATTTCGCATGTGTTGCATTAGCCATCTTAAACTAGGATCATGCATATGATTACTAACTAGTTTCTGTTTTGGCTCGGAGTACTCGGTAAGCATTTATGCTTTAGCATGCCGTATGCGTGTGAGTGTTGCCATAATAGCATGATTACCATGAGGCTAGCTACTTATGTGATATAACTGCTTGAATGCCTGTGGATGGAGGTTGAATTACCTAAATTGGAATAATGCATTAAAACTGTGAGTTTTAAGCCCACTAGATAGTGGCAAAACCATCTTTTCTAAAGCCCACTTGAGGGGGGCAAAACCTTCATTTTAGCCTACTTCCGAGTAGCAAACCACCTTCAAAACGAGCATGAAATGTTTTGTTCCAATTTAGGCAATTTGGTCTATACTTGTTTGCTGCGCGCATAACATAGTAATTCTAGGCTAACAAATGAAAGAAGAACACATAACGTTTTCAAAACTGGATATCATGGTTGGTAGAGGCCGATCTTTGGATCGGGCGAGAGGGGGTGCTCATAGCTAACCTTCCCCAATCGTACCCAAGCTCCCGAGTCGAGGCAACTTTGGTGATGACGGACACGTGGCCTTTGGCACCGAGTCAGGGTTTCCTAAATTCCCCCATAAAAAATATTTAGGTGGTGACTCTGTATCTGGCAAAGTAGTCCATGTTTGGCACTTCTTTTCAAAAATCTGTTTCTCAAAACGATTTGCCGGATTTGGACTCTTTGGTTCAGATTAAGGACTGTGACACAAATTGAGAGTCTGAACTGTAGCATGAGGCCCACGGGCGCGTCTACGACCACGTGAACACAAACTAAAAAAAAAAAGGAAAAAAAATCCCAACTTCTTACCTTGTGCATGGACCTGAAGACCAAGAAATAGCACTAGCAACTTTCAGCAGCAACACACAAGGTAAGAAGTTATAGAGGATGGTGGAAGAGTGCTGGTGCAAACTGACACTAATAGAGGATGCTGGATGTTTTTCGCATGTGGTGGTGGTGATAGTTTGAATGAAGGATCTGAGAAACTATATGATAATTCATGAAAGTATATACATATATTTTTTGGAACTAAGCTTTTGTTGGAAAGAAAGTTTAGGATGGCTTATTTTTTCTTTTCCTGTTTTCAAATTTACTTCGTGAAATTACTGGTTGAGATGATAGTGTTGAGCAACATAAATATGAAAATTCGTTTTGACTTTTGATCATCTTTCTAGACACAACCCTATCTAATTTTGTAGTGACTACCCATTCTACTTCTTTTTGTTGAAAGTTTGGACATAAATTGATATGGTGTGCTATCATTTTCACAGGAGTTGCCTGTTGCTTTTGTTACATTCAAAAACTGGTGGGGTGCTACTCTAGCTGCCCAATCTCAACAGCACTCAAATCCACTTATATGGATCACTGAAATGGCTCCAGAACCAAGGGATGTACTATGAAGAAATTTGTCAATCCCATATAGGCATTTGCCACTGTATAAAATTGGAGTTTTTGTTGCAGCATCACTTCTTACACTATTTTTTGCCATCCCAGTGACTGCAGTTCAAGGAATAGCAAAATATGAAAGATTAACGGCATGGTTTCCTCCAGCCATGGCTGTACATTTGATGTAAGAATACTATTCTTTAATGTATTTTTCTGTCATAACATTTATCAAAAATCAATGCTATTGTAGACGTCCCCGAACGCCCCGGGAGGAACGAGTCCCCCCGTTCCGTTTGATATTGGGCTCACTACAGTTCAGGACTCTCAAATTGTCATGGTTCTTAATCTGAACCAAAGAGTCCAAATCCGGCAAATCGTTTTGAGAAAACAGATTTTTTGAAAGAAATGCCAAACATGGACTGCTTTGCCAGATACAGAGTCGCCACCTAAATATTTTATTTCAGGAAAATTTAGGAAATCCTGACTCGTTTGCCTAAGGCCACGTGTCTGTCATCACCAAAGTTGCCTCGGCTCGGGAACTTGGGTACGATTGGGGAAGGTCACTTTGTGAGCACCCCCGCTCGCCCGATCAAAGATCGGCCTCTACTAACCATGATATCTAGTTTTGAAAACTTTATGCGTTCTTATTCCGGCTATTAGCCTAGATTTACTATGTGATGCGCACAGCATACAAGTATAGACTGGATCGTCTGATGGTACTACCCGCAAGTAGGCTAAAACGTGGATTTGCCACCCTCAGGTGGGCTTAGAAAACATGATTTTGCCACTATCTAGTGGGCTTAAAACACACATTTGATGAATTGTTCCAATCGAAATAACCCAACCTTCACCCACAGGCATTCAGACAGTTATATCATATAAGCACATAGCCTCATGGTAAGCATGCTATCATGGCATTCACTCACACGCATGCAAGGATGCTAAAGCGTAAAACTTACCGAGTACTCCAAGCCAAAATAGAAACTAATTAGAAATCCATGCATGATCCTAATTATACAGAAATGCCTAATGCAACACATGCAAAAGTGCAACTATAGCAGGCTCGGCTATTCTAGACATGGCATATGAAATGCTATAGCTAACATGTATTCAACTTGGAATTGAAAATTCAATGCAGTTAGTATGATGTGCCGAGCCCGGTGCATGCAAAACAGATGAATGAATGCAAACATGCTATCATACTGTATGCTAATTGAAATATGCCCTAATCTAACCATCATAAGCAGGTAAATAAAAGGGAGAAAGACGTGGGGTTGGAAGACATACATCACACACACGCACACTTATTACAATATTGCCCTCGCGCAGAGGGTCCGAATAAAGAATATACAGTCCCGAATAAATTGTACAGTCCAAATAAATAATACAGTCCAAATATATACAAAAATCCTAATTAATTACCGAATCAACTAAGAAAATAATAAACTGGCATGCAAGCCAGGGACTGCCTTGACTCTGTTCCGAATGATGGATGATGCATGCTCGGGTTGCTTGGCACGTGAATCCATTGCGATGCCCCAATTAGCCTCTGTTTGCGATTGATGCCAAAATGCTGTGCAGGGCCTTTGAAAGGCTATTGATTCTTGATTTGCTGCAACAGAGAGCAGGAAAAGGGCATGTCAATGTATTTTCACAAATGTATGCATGCCTCGATCCTCGTGCCACCAATCACGCATATCGATGCATGATGGCCGAGGAGTCGAATTTGCATGACTTAATATGAAATGAATGCACATATGAACATAACAAAACCTAAACTCCATCATGGATAATCCGGAGTGTTGGTGACTGGAAATTGAGACACGTTCCGTCACTCGAAGTACGAAATGTCGCTCGTTTCCCGTGCTTGGGCTAACTCCTATCCCAAGCACGATGTAATATGCATGACATGCATGAAATGCAACTAAGATACAACCTAACATACACAATGCTATGAAATGGCATACACGATGCACGAGATAACATGGCATACACGATGCGCTAACATACAACCTAGCATACGCAATGCTATGAAATGAAATGGCATACACAATGCATAATGGACTTACACCAACATGAGTGAACCTCAGCCACACTCACATCAGTAGCCATGAGATGAAAATGAGATACTCGAAATGCGTGCACACATGCACGCAAACCGAGGACCGAACCTAAGGTACGAATGCCACTCTACCAAAGCATGGCAAGGCATGGAACATGGTATGTAAACATGCAAATTTCAGTGCTGAAATATGATGCAAAACAGCCCCGAAACATGGAAACATGGCACCCGATGCATGGAATGAACCCGAAACAAGAAATTAGGCACATGGAATGACCTATAGCTATGCAAAGCATGCATTATTTGAACATGAAGTGTGAATAAAGAATCAAGACAGCCCCAAAACAAGCATATTTACAGTTTTGAGCAAGGCCAAACAATGGACACAAATAGGACTAAACTAGCATGCAAAAATGGCCCCGTAAAAGAGGTAATGAAGCAAGTAGCAGCTTCTGGCCCCAAATGGCCAAGAGCCCTTCAAAAAATTTGAAGAGGGGCTCAAAATGAAGCACTTTATAGTTTTCAATGAGCCACGGATCTAAACAAAAACAGGCCTAAAACATTGTGCAAGAAATGGGCCAAAAGGGAGGCAAAGAAGCAAGTGATGGTCGCTGGCCTCAAACAAAGGAGGGCCCTTCAACAAAGTTGAATAGGGGCCCAAAACATAGTATTTTACAGTTAGTGAACAAACCCAAAACAGTGTACATGCAAGCCTAAAATACTATGCAAAATAAGGCCTAAAAAGAGGTTTAAACACAAAGTGTAAAAGGGGAGCCTCAAACAGCAAAAGACCCTTGATCAAACATGAAGAGGGGGTCAAAATTAGGCCATTTACAGTTCAGACCAGAGCCCAAAAATATAAACACAAGGGGCTAACAAAACATGCAAAAATGAGGCCAAAATAGGGATAAAGAGGCAAGTGACAAAAGGAAGCCTCAAAAAAGTGAAGAGACCTTCAACAATGTTGAAGAGAGGCTCAAAATAAGGCAACTCACAATTTATAGCAAAACTCAAAACAATTTACAAATAGGCCTAAAATACTATGCAAGAAATAGGCATACAAGAGAGGTAAAGAAGCAAGTATAAAAAGGAAGCCTCAAATAGGGAGAGGCCCTTAAAAAAACATGAAAAGGAGCTCAAAATAATGCTATTTTCAGTTAGGGTCGGAGCCCAAAAATGGAAGCAAGTATAGCTTAGATTGTATGCAAAAATAGGGCCAAAAAGAGGAGAAAGAGACTTACCCTTGAAGACCAATCTTTGACAGCCTTTTGGACCAAGTTTGGGTGCTCCTAAGCTTTGAAAGACAGCCTCAAGCTGTTGGTATAGAGTATGGAGGCCTTGTGCTATGAGGTGTAGTGTAAAATGGTGTAGGTTTTGAAGGATTTGGTGCTTAGAAGAGAATGAGAGGGAGGATCAATGCAAGAGGCTTAGGGAAAATTTTTATAACCCTCAGATGGGAGCTGGAGCTGCTGTTATATAGGCAAAAGAATGGGAGAAAAGGGGGGAAAAATGGGGGGGAAAGAATTCAAATTTCCCCCCAAAAGTGCAGCCCCCCGGATACCAAATCTAGGGGGAAACAGAATGCATATCTGTAAAGTACCTGGAGAGAGGATGATGGCCGGCCGGTTATTGAAGTTGCAGGTGGCCGGCCGGCTCTTCCCATGGCCGGCCGGCCAAGGGTCAAAAGGGTCAATCATGATTAGTGGCCGACCACCCCAGAAAGAGGGCCTCCCATGTGTGCACAACACAACCATGTAGTCAAAAACTGGAGAAAGCGAACCAAGAGAGAGAAAAGGCCACTTTTAGGAGGGGTTCAAAAGGGTCACAAAGAATTACTGGCCGGCCATGTGATATTGGTGGCCTCCCAGGTGTGTACAACACAAATATGTGGTTTGGGGCAAGAAAAGTGGCCTTAGGGTGGTCAACTTTGGCTTTCAAGTGAGAAAAACGGGCGACGGAGGGCGACGGAGGAATAAAACTGGTTGTTAGAGCAATTACTGGCCTCCCACCCTTCTACGACCTTCTTAACAATGAAACAGAGGTCCCTGCCAAAAATGAACTCAAACCGATGCAAAATGAAGGTTCGGGGGCCAAAACGCGCAGCCTGAGGTCCCGAAAACTGACTGTTAGGCACCGAAAGTGGTGTTCGACCACGAAGTTGGTTTTTCGAGCCAAAGTGTCCCTCAAAAGGGAGCAAATAAGATGCATGCCAAAAACCAGAGCAAACGGAGGTGGTTAAGCGGTCTCAAACCGAGGCACACGGCCAACGGCTCTGAAAAATCGGAAACCGGACTCCAAACGGGCAAAATGGCCTACGACCACGAAACGTAGTCTACGGCCACTGAGAGATGATCTACGAGACCTCTCCCTCCCTTCGGGAAGAGAAAATAGAGAAAACAGAGCCTGGTTCGCAAACCGAGGCAAAGCATGAAAGAGTCCGGAAGTCCGGAGGCAAGGCTCGCAGCCGAGACTCTGAAACCTCTAAACGAGCACGATATGCAACATCACCAAGGGCTCAATCGGTGACGTCTGAGTCTTAAATTCGGTCAAAAATGGGGTGTCTACAGCTATAGAATAAACAGCTTATTCATGCATATAAAGTGGTGGCTAATTACTTGCTTACATTTATTTTCCTGCTTAGATTCTGACACTATTCTTATCTGTCTGGTACAATTGATTCGTACACGTCTTTATGTCGATCAGTTTTTTTACTGAGATGATATCTGTCCTATAGACCTTGCTTAGGACCTTTCATTACAGGGTATCTTCCAACTGCCATCCTTAGTGGATTTATATATGTCATTCCGTTTGCCATGCTTGGAATGGCAAAACTGGAAGGTTATGTATCGAGGAGTAAAAAGGAGATAAAAGCTTGCAACATGGTCTTCTATTTTCTGTTGGGAAATGTATTCTTCTTGACCTTGTTATCAGGGTCTTTACTTGATCAAATTGGAAAATCTGTTACTCATCCTAGGGATTTTCCTGGCCATCTTGCAAGTGTTGTCTCGGCCGAAGTAAGTGTACTAATCCTTATTGATTCACTAGATATATTATGTAACTGTATATTCCTTTTTTATTTTTTTTCTTCATGTTTTGTATAATATTCTGTTTTAGGGTTTGGCTAATGTGATATGAGAAGGGTGAAAGCAATGTGGAAAGCATATGAAACTGTGAAGATGTATATTTCCATATTTTTATTCTATCTATTCTTAGATTTGGGTTGTTTTCTATCTAAGGTTGTATTATGCAACATTGTAAGATCAAGGGAACGTGATGCAATTGTTTTCTATATCTCTAAACTTACAGAATCAATTATGTCCTTGCATTAACTCTTATCACTGATAAAGATGATCCAAGCAATGGCTTATTGATCCCATTGCTTTTTGTTTTTTTTTCTTTCAGGCAGACTTCTTTATGACATACATCTTGACAAATGGGCTGGCAGGATTTTCCCTGGAGACATATTGATTCATATATCACTCATAAGGGCATCTTGACAAGCATAGATCAGACATATTGAAAATTGTCAGGGATGGTATTGAGTATGCTTTTGTTGATGCTCCAAAGCAGCTATCTTTTTTGGATGGGGCTGTGGTCCATTTCATTTCCAAACTTCCTACACCTGATATCCTTGAAATGTAAGAGTGAATCTTTTTGACTTTTTCTTCTGTAAGTTCTCTAACATATATGTTTGGAAGGCAAATGCTAATGCTCCATCACTGTTGCAATAGTTTGAAGGATGTCCAAAAATGAACAGAGAACGTGAATACAGAGGTAGATCCTAGTGGATGGTGCCCCCATCACACGTTTGTAGACAGTTTAAAAGAAAAGTATGCAAAAAATGAAGCTTTCCAAGGTATCATTGGTCTTCCAATTGTTTCTTTAAAAAAAAATTTTTCCATTGTACTTGTAGATGAATGGAAAAGCACTTATGCTTGATGAAATTATAAACTATGGCCAGTCACTACAACGAGGTAAATTAGGACTTGTTCTATACCATGGGGTTTCATTTTGATTGCATAATTGAGTTCTATGACTTAATGGGTATTGTGTATTTATTTTGTGTTTTGTAGTTTCTGTCAATGAAGTTAGTTTCTGTGAATCCAAGGTTGGAATTTAACATGGATGGTCTCTTGTCAAAAGGTGTGAGTATAGAAACTTGTTGTAAAATCAATTTCTTTTATCTATTGTGATGTTTTTTTTTTTTTCTAAAATTGGTTGTAAATTCCAGGTATTTCATTTCAGCCTAATGGCTTTTCCCTCATCGAACATACCCATTAGATTCCTCTGCTTCTGCTTTCTTTGGACAACAGACCCAGGAATTTCCACTAGTACATACTAATCTTTCCAATGGGGACCATACAAGCACCACATTATGCCAAAACAACGGCATGCAATTACCTCTGATCGATGAATTCGGCCAAGGTCTTCCACAGGTATTCAAATGCTGGCCCATTCCTGAAGAATTTGGTGTTGTCTTTGTTTTCTCCATTTTCATTTTTCGTGTTTCAGTAAGGAAAACAACGAAAAGTTGGAAATACCCAAAAATAAAATAAAAATTTGGAAAGAGATTTTCATCATCTAATTCTGATTTTCTCAACTTGAAATCCTCAGTTTCCAACATTGTGTGAAGATGATCTGCAAAGCATTGTTCAGATGGGGTTTGGTCAAGAACCCAAACCACAATACAGGATTTCAATCATCCCACATGAAAATTGAACTGTGGTCACCATTGATTTGTCCTCAACTCAAGGCCCAGAGGCTGCTGTATATTAATGGATTTTTTTTTACGAGAAATGTTAAAAAAAAATCTTGATGCTTCAGTTATTTACCTAAAATATAGTAGAATCACAAGTTGCTTCATTCACCAACTAAATTTGATTTGTTGGGATGAAGAATTGTGTTGAATCAAGAAGGGTTGACTTTTGTTAAATCTATTTTCTATAACAACTTTAGATACGTTACATATGATCTCTATAATTGAAATTGGTTTGATCTGTTTTTGCAGGAATAGTATGTATCCTAAGCAGTTGACTCATCTCAGTTGTGAACTACAACTCTTTATGAGTTCAAGAAGAGCATACAGTCTGTAATGTTTTTGTAGTGGAAGTGGATAGAACCATAGATAGACCTGTAGACACTAATGCTTGCTTAAAGATGGGTTTTGAGCCACTGGTTTGGTATTGTTAGCCAGTGGCAAATAGATACTTTGGTTGTTTCCATCTCCAATTTGGTTCTTATGGGCCTGTGCTTATATCAAATATGGTTGACTATGAAAAATTTATCGCTATTTTTCAGTTTTTTTATAGGTGTTTTTTTAGTTCAATAACATAAAATTAGCAGAATTTAAAAAAAAAAAAAGAAGGAAGGGCTATCACGGTGTTTCTAAAAACATCGCTAAATAGCATACCAACGGTTGGAGTTTTGAAAAGAAAGATACGGCGGTGTTTTAAAAGCGTCGCTAAATAGCATGGTGACGTCATGTTACCGTTAGAACTTTTAGCGGCGTTTTAGCAACGTTTCTAAAGCGCCATAGAGTTATAGCGACGGCCGCATCTTCGACGTTTGGTGTTAAACGTCGCAAAAGGATTTAACGGCGTTTTTGAGACCTATAGCGGCGTTTTTTAAACGCCTCTAAAACTCCAATTTCTAGCAGTGATAATGCTATGTTTTGACCAGATTTAGATACCAATTGTTGTGTTGTCAATGCATTGGTTTAATGGGCTCCACCTTTTATGTCTTCTACCAATTACGTTGTTGACACAATAGATTGTATTCTACTTTTTGTACCGAAATTTGGCCACCATAGCCATTACTGGGGTGATGCGATCAGTACGGGTCCATATTTGATTTCTTCAGCTGCCTGCTTTGACTTTGTTTATCCCCACAAAGATGTGCATATATGAAATGCACATAATGTTAATTTTAAAACCATCAAAATGTTGAAGGTTGTAGTGGAAAGTAAAGAATTTTTTTTATTTGATTTTAATGTTTAGAAAAAGTAGTGATGAATCATGCCAATGGTGACATTATTTTTTTCATTTTTTATTTAAGATATTATGGTTAAATGTGGACATTTCTTGGATTATGTAGCACGTGTTTCTCTAATTGGGATATGTTTTTGATAGATCTTGTTGGTATGTTCCATTTGACCTAATTAGTATTTAAACTTGAAACCTTTACTCACAATGAAAAGGGTAAGTGGAGGTTGAGTACAAGAGTTTTTTATCTGCAATTATTTTTTACTTGTATAAAACACTGTATATAGAACACTCTTGTGTGCATGTCCGCAAATGTGCATCTGCTGGCAGTGATGCTTAATAGGACTGGATGATGAGAATGTAAAACAGCCTATCCAAAATAAATATAATAATATTAGTGCACAGTGCATCTACTGATGTCACATATATTAGTGATGACTGGTACCCCTGTCTTGTTGAATGGTAAATTCTTTTCCCAGTTCTTCTACATGAATAGAATCCAATCTCATAACTGGACATAATTCTCTTACATGGGGTGAGACTTGCACAGTTAGGTTGTGCTTGGATGATGCATTTGGATAGGAATTTGGAAAGGAAACTAGACATAATTCTATATTTCATTTACATTTCACCCATTTTATCCCTTTCCAAATTCATACCTAAATCCATAATCCATATGGAGTCTTAGTGGTATGCATGCACTTAATGTGAGACAGTTGTGTCTAATATAGTGCACTTAAAGAATTTTTCTTCATGTATTGCAGGTGGTTGGAGCTTTTCATGTCTGGTGGCCTATAGCAAAGGAAAAAGGAGCTCAACAGATTCTGGGTTATTTACTATGTGCCTTGTCTTTTGAAATTAATTATGCAAGTGATTTTATATTATGATATCTGGATGGGTTGTATCTTATTCTAGGTTATTTGTTAATGGGGGTTGTGGGATAAAATAGGACAATGCTTCTCTCTAGTTGGGACGTGGACTCTGTAGTTGGCCCATGAAAATCAACAACACGCTTTAGTTTGATTTTGGACTAGAGAGAAGTCTGGGCCATTGTAGACACCCCATTTTTGACCGACCTTAAGAATCAGACGTCACCGGATTTAAAAATATTATATTTAAATTATAATTTTATTAATTTTATTAAAAAAATTAAAAAATCTATCACAATAAAACTTTTTAATTCTAAATTAAAATAGTCCAAAAACTTAAAAAACTAACTCAGAGAACTGTGTTTTTTTCTTTTTGTTTTTTTGGTAAAATGGGACTTCATAAATTAAAGAGGAGAATACAGAGTTCCTGAGGTAATGAAAATGGTCAACCCTAAATATGGTCAACAATCAATGTGAAATGCCAACATTATTCATAGAAAAAATTATGTTAATTGTTTCACCAGATCAATGTTTGAAAATAATTTTATGGTAAAGGTCTTGACAATTCAGTTACATGGTCCATTCCAATCTATCATCATCCACTTAAAAAAATAAAAAAAATCTGCAGATCTGTTCGTCAAGCTGCAGCGGATGATCGGCGGTGTTGCGAAGAGGAAGCGAAGAGGCGGTGTTGCCATGGCGACAGAGGCGGTGGTGGTGGAGGATCGGCGACGGATCTGTTCAGATCTGTTTCGATCTGATCTAGATGATGAGGAGAGAGAGAGGGAGAGGAAAGGGAGGGAGAGAGATGAGACTGAGATTTGAGTCATTGAGTGAGGGAGAGAGAGATGAAAGCCACGGTGAGAGAGAGAGACACACAGGAAGTGAAATAAAAAAATAGGTTTGGTTTATATATATATATATATGAGGGGTAAAAGGGTATTTTCACTTCGGGGATAATTCGGGGACGGGGACGGGGACGGGGCCGGGGCCGGAGCCGGAGCCAGAGCTGGGACCGGGCCGGGTACGAGGCTAAGACACTAATCCCCGTCCTCAGCCCGAAACTGATCGGGGATTGATATTTGAATACCATCCCTGTCCCCACGGGGATATTTTTCAAGGAAAACCCGCTCAAATCGGGGTCGGGGAGTCGGGTCGCCGTCGGGCCGGGTTTAAATTGCCATCTCTCGAACACAAGCCTTGGATTTGGACTACCGCTGTACCGTTTGATCCTCCTTTCACTTCTCGGTGTTAGGTGTGATAGGTATATTAGGTAGTCTTGCTGAGATACCCTTTTTGACCAATTGACCTAGTCACATATCGAAATCCATAAAGACTGTTCCAAACGAGGACAGGTTGCTCACCCGAATGCAGGATTGTGTGAAACCGCTTGTTTTGCACAGTGAACCCTTAGTTCCTGACGAAACTAGGATAGGGTAACCCTACCCCATCATAGGGGTGCTTTGGCTGTCACTTGCTTGATACGTGCTTTTAGAGCGAAACTCTACAGGATTGTATGTATCAGTTGCAAGTCTGGGTATCAGTTTAAGGGTATTAGTTTTGAGGCAGAAATCTGGGGCAGAAATCAGTGTTTGAGTACAGTCATCCAGCTTAAGATTGCAACTGTGTGTTGTTTTTTGTTTGAGTCGAGGTGTTGTGCGGTTTTTGATTTTTGTTTCTTTTTTTGCTTTATTTTATTTTTTGCAAGGTAGTTTTTCACGATTGCTTCAGATGGGGCAGTTACCCCCCAAGCACTTTGGACTCGAGTAAGTCAACTTTACCGATCTAGGGATCTTGTAAGAGGACAACCAGTGTTTGCTTCACTACCGCCAATTACATGTCAGGGGAGAGTCAGGCATAACTCACCGGTTCGACAGTTACCTTAATTCAGCGTAGTCCAATTTTCTGCTTTCGCTTCAGTGAGAGAGTATTCACCTGATCAAATGGTTCAGTATCCAGCCGGAATGGAAGAAATGCTCCGCCACCTCCAACAGACTATCGAGAACACGCAGCTAGATGCTACCCAGCAAACCGAGGTTTTCACCCGCCAAGCTGAGGTAATAGAAAGGCTTTAACAGTAGCCACAACCTGCAGTGGCCTCAGCATCACATGCATCCCCAGTGGGCATCCCGGCACCTGGGTCACCATTAATGTCTAGGAAAATACGGGCATTCCGGCAGAGTTGATCTTACCCTAGACCTCCAAAGCACTGGTTTACCAAACAGAGGTGCCGTTTGAGCTCGAGGTCGACCCTACTGCACTGAAAGTCAGCAAGCTTTAGAAGCTCTTTAAACGGGTGCAGAGTGTGAACTTGATCCCTGATATAGAGGGCGGCTATACTGATTCGGAAGTTACTTTGTCGGACAAATTCAAAATGCCACATATAGACCCGTTTGATGGTTCCGGGGATCCTATGGTCCATCTACGGCTATTCTCGAACATCCTACAACCCATGGGTCTCACCAGGCTACAGAAGCTGTCACTCTTCCGTCGGACCCTGTCGGGTATAACGGCTATTTGGTACGCCAAACTTGAAAACTTTAAAACTTTGTGAAAAGAAACTAGGAGGAAATGGCCGAGGCCTTCATAGCACAGTACTTCTATAATACTCAGATCGAGGTCACGACTCGTGATCTCGAAGCAACTCGCCAGGAGGCGAAGGTGGGTTTCTCTGATTTTGTCAACCGGTGGGGGGCCAAGGCCTCCATGTTGACCACCAGGCCGGCTGAAAAGGACCAGATCAGAATGGTGGTCCGTAATCTGTAACCAAGGCTGTTATAGAAGATGATAATCATACCTCTGTCTACTTTTGTTGACCTCCATGAAATAGGGGTGCAGATAGAGGATGCAATGAAGCAGGGTCTGATAGACCATGAGAAAGAGTAGCTGAAGAGGTCTTTCACACGCAGTTCTAATGCGACCACGAGTGGTAGTGTAGCTGCAAGGCCTTTTGATGTGGGTATGGTCACCACCACACCGAAAACTGCCAACCCCTTTGCCGGAACATCTGATATAACCTCACAAACTGCGAAGCACTAACCTCGAGGCCAAAGGGTCTTCACCCCTCTATACATGTCCTTATCTAAAGCTTTAGGGGTCCTGATAAAAAAGGGGCACCTGAAACCACTAGAGCCTCGCCCTCTACCTGATCCTTTTCCCTCGAAACACAACCCGGCCAAATACTGTGCTTTTCACCAATAACATGGTCATGACACCGACCTATGCTTCAGATTGCGGCATGAGATTCAGGATCTCATTGACAATAAGGTGATAGCACCTCCTCAAAAGCCTAACGTCACTACAAATCCCCTCCCACCACATAACCAAGTCCCTCCACCTCGACAAGTAAACCTTCTCCATACACTGGTCGTCCCTTGCGACCCCAGTATATACATCACCCCTGTCGACCTACCCAAGTCGGCGTTGTTCATCCTAGAAAGCATAGACTTATGCATGATGAACACGTCCACATCCCAACCCAAACCTGTGGTGGTGACTGTGGGAGAGGAAGGTACGGTAGCCTTGGTGAAGAATGAGAATGTCAGTTCAGTGCCTGAGGGATCCATGGACTTAGCTGATGAGGAATACAACCCGTGCCGTTACATTGTGCTAACCAGTCAGACTAGACCAGAGGTGGAGTTGCCAACAAGAATGAAGATTAGTGTAGTCCGGGAGGATGGCCCAAGCCAGGGATTGGATGACTTAGCCGACCTCGAGGAGGACATCAACAATTTGCAGTTCTATGATGAGGAAGATCTTGGGAATGTACAGATTGATTGGTTTGATTTAAACGGATCAGCAGACAACCCAGGATGGCTCAGTGATGAACCTGATGTGGATAAGAGACTTTAACCAAACTTGGAATAGCCAGAAGTAGGAACTGCGACAAGGGCCGAAACGGTCGATGACAAGGAAAAGTTGCCGGAGAGCACCGGTACTAAGAATTTTGCTCAGGAATTAAGTAGTGTTAGTACAGCTGATAGGAGCAAGAGGCCGCACCGAAGCGGTTCAAATAGAAAAGGGATGAGAATAGTCAGAAAGTTGGAAGCGCCGAAGGCCCTACAGGGAATGACTGTGATGTGGATATGCAAATACTTACAACGGAACCAGACAGTTGTTTGTCGGTTACCGGAGGAATACGGTGAGAAGATGATGATCTCTATCTTGCCCACACTGTTGAAGATTGGGGATAGAATCTGCCAGACGATACCTGGTATTCTGAGGAAGTTGATCACATGACTAGGAGCAGGCGGTATTTCAAGCCCCCATACTTGGACCAACCCGAAGTATCTGGAAAGGATAAGGAAACTGAAAAATAGAGGGAGAAACTGTTAGAAGAAGAAGCTGTACTGAAGCAGTTGAAGAAGATCCAAGCGGACATATCTATCTGGGGGTTGCTCATGGCTTCGCGCGTGCACCGGCAGGCTGCATTGTCTACAATGGATAAGGCCAAGCTATCTATTGATACAACTCCAGAACAACTGGTGGGTCTTGTCTTCCCGGGAGGTGCTTCGCCATCTTTGACCTTCTCGGATAAGGAATTGCTGCCCGAGGGCTCTGATCATAACAAACTGCTATATATCTCAGTTGAATGCAGAGAGAAGTGAGTGCCGGTTGTATTGGTTGACATTGGGTCTGCAATTAATGTTTGTCCGTTGCTCACGGCCTATGTTATTGGCTTGAAGCCAGTAGACTTTATACCAACGGCCCAGGTGATCTGGGCTTACGACAACATAAGTAGAGAGGTGATGGGGATAGTTTAGATCAGAACACACCGGTCTAACAGGATATTGAGTTTCACATCCTGGATGTTCCGGCTACCTTCAACTTGTTACTTGGGCGACCATGGTTGCACCAAATAAAAGCTGTTTCTTCCACCTTGCATCAGATGCTGAAGTACCCTCTTAGAAAAGGGATAGCCATTGTTTTTGGGAATTCTTCCATACATCCTCTATCGGAGGTCACTACGCTAGTACTGGAGATTGTATACGGCGACGAGGATGAATTCTTGTCTGGTTTTACCTTGGTTGAGGCCCGAGTGGTGCAAAATATCTTAGCTATTGATGAGGGATTATATGTTAGTGCTCAATCAGTCTACCTTATGAACAAACTACAGCATATGCCCGGGATAGGATTAGGAAAGAGCGGCCGAAAGGGCGTTACTGCACTGGCCGAAGTGCCGAATAACCCTCATGCCTTTGGCTTGGGCTACACCCCTACCAAAGAGGACTGGGTGAGAAAAGGGAAGGAAATGGTAGGAAGAGCCAAAGCAAAGCAAAGTGAGAAGCATTATGAGCTTGCACATAGACCAATTCAGGGAACTCTGAATGGCCGCTTTGTCTGGGAGTTAGAGAACTTCCCATTTTGCGACTTTCCTAAGCCATGGTTGAACTCTAAGAAGCGGCGTTTGCCCAGCTTTGAGATTTTCTTCGACCTACAGCTGCAAGAGGATGAAGCCACAGAGGAACAGACTGACCTACCAGTTGAGGCAGACCAGAGTACAGAGGATGAGTCCAATGGCAGTGAACTTCAAATAGGAGTAGCACTGGCCTGTCTCATTTCAGATCCTCAGATCAAATCAGAGAGCTTGGGGGATGACTTCATCGTTTCCATGATTAGAGATCAGTCAGGTGTGGACCCTTCCGGTGGTATTCTGGATGCATCTATCGCACCCTCCCTCACATGGCAATTGGAGGAGGGCTTTTTGTCCAGCAGTTCTGAATCAGGTAGTAAGCCGAAATTTGATTTCAAGAGTCTGTGGAGTCGGAATCAGATTCCAGTTCTTTTGAGTCAGAGTCCGGTATTCCTGGGGTTGACAACCCAGATGCCGTTGTTTTGTACAGGTCGTCTTTTTCCTTTTCTTTTGAGTCAGTTGTAACTGAGGAATTGGATAAGCTGGAATCTTTGAATGAGAATGGTACCACTGCTGTTTTGAGTACTTTTCTTTGCCACTTGTATATTGCATTGATCATGACTTTTAAAATTTTGATGAAAATGATGAGGAAGGAATTCTTCTTGTTTTAAAACATTTGATTAATTGAGAGGAGGAAAGGTTTGTAAAACCCGTTGTTGATGAAATCACTCCAATTAATGTCGGTACTGAGAAGGATCCGCGTTTGGTCTAGATCGGGTCCACGTTGTCTTCGGAGGAACGCGAGCGCTTAGTCGCTTTAGTAAAAGATTTCAAAGATGTTTTTGCGTGGTCCTATGAAGACATGCCTGGAATCGATCTTGAGATTGTACAGCACCAGATCCGTCTTGACCCCGAGGCCCCGACCTGTCAAGTAGAAGCTTCAGAGAATACGCCTGGATTGGGCTTTGAAAATTGAGGAAGAGGTCACCAAGTAGATAGATGTAGGGTTTTTGATAGTATCTGAGTATCCTACTTGGTTGGCCAACATTGTTCCAGTGCCGAAGAGATGGCAGAATTCTGGTGTCTGTGGATTTTAAAGATCTGAACAAAGCTAGTTCGAAAGACGACTTTCCTCTACCACACATCGATGAATTGGTGGACTTCACCGCAGGCTATGTGTTTCCTTTATGGATGGGTTTTCTGGGTACAACCAGATTTTGATGGCACCCGAGGATAGGGAGAAGACTGCCTTCACCACGTCGTGGGGAACCTACTGCTACAGGGTGATGCCGTTCGGTCTGAAAAATGTTGGGGCTACTTATCAACGGGCTGCAACCATTATCTTACATGATATGATCCACAAAGAGGTTGAGGTGTACGTAGACGACATGATTGTCAAGTCCAAGGAAAGAGAGAGCCACTATACCGCCTTGAAGAAATTCTTCCAACGGATCAGAGAATATCGATTGAGGCTGAACCCACATAAATGCACTTTTGGTGTCACAACAGGGAAAATGCTAGGTTTTTTGATCACACAGAGGGGCATCGAGGTTGATCTTTCCAAAATCAAGGCCATCCTAGAAATGCCACCACCAAAGACTGAAAAAGAGGTGCGAGGCTTTCTTGGTAAAGTGCAATTCATAAGACGGTTTATTGCAAAATTAACCTTGACTTGTGAACCACTATTTAGTCTCTTGAAGAAAGGAAAAAAATTCCAATGGGATGACCGATATCAGTATGCTTTTGAGCAGATCAAGTAGTACCTCTAGAACCCATCTGTGTTGCCACCACCAGAGCTGAGAAAACCGTTGGTTTTGTATCTGTCAATAACCGACATGATTATAGGCTGCATGCTTACGCATGAATCTGATGATAGAGTGAAGAAAGCCATCTATTACCTGAGCAAGAAGATGCTGGAATATGAAACCCGTTTACACCCCACTAGAGAAGGCTTGCTTGGCCTTGGTATGGGCTACCAGGAAGTTGAGGCACTACCTGTTAGCTCACTCTGTAATTTTGGTTTCGAGATTAGATCCCATCAAATATCTCTTCGAGAAACCAACGCTTACGGGTAGGCTAGCCCGTTGGTTGCTTCTTCTCTCCGAATTCGATTTGAAATATGTGACTCGCAAGTCTGTCAAGGGGAGAGCGGTAGCTGAGTTCCTGGAAGATCACCCAATGGAGGGAGGCGAAGCAGTAGAGTATTTGTTCCCAGATGAAGCTATTCTACAGGTCGAGGAAGAGATTTGGACCATGTACTTTGACGGAGCGTCTAACTAGTACCGTTATGGGTTAGGGGTGTTGCTGATAACACCTGACAATTCCCATATGCCCTTAGCCTTCAAACTCCGGTTCAAGATATCTAACAACGAAGCAGAATATGAGGCATGTATCGCTGGACTAGAAGCCACCCTAGAACTAGGGGCAAAACGGTTGGATGTCGTTGGGGACTCGAACCTGGTTGTGTCTCAAGCAAAAGAAGACTAGAAGGTTAAGGAAGAAAGGATGAAAATCTATCACTAAACCTTAGATGTTCTAATTCCTAGGTTTGAGAAGCTAACCTTCACACATCTGTTAAGACAGAACAACAGGTTGGCTGATGCTTTGTCAACCCTATCTTCGACGATAGACATCCCTTTGGGAGTCCGGATGCGTCCAATCATTATTGAACAGATGTATGTATCGGTCTATGAGTTGATTGCCGCAATAGATGAAGTGCAAGATTAGAACCCTTGGCATCATGATATCTGGAACTTCTTAGAAAAGGAGGCTTATCCATTAGGGGCAAATGCCAAAGATAAGAGGGCAATACGGCGAATGGCTGCTCAGTTTATCATCTGCGGGGGTAAATTGTACAAACGAGGCCATCTAGGAATGCACAAGCTGTGTGTTGAAGTAGAAGAGTCGAAGAGACTAATGGAGGCCATCTATGGAGGGGAGTGCGGATCGCACATGAGCAGAGTAATGCTAGCCCGGAAGATTCTCAGGAAAGGCTATTACTGGTCAACCATGGAGGAGGATTGTATTGGTTTTGTTCAACGATGCCACAAATGCCAAATTCATGCAAATCGCATGAATATCCCGCCATCGAAGCTATACAACATGACTTCACCGTGGCCCTTTTCAGTCTCGGGAATTGATGTTGTTGAAGTAGTTACCCCAAAAGGCTCGAATGGGCATGAGTACATCCTAGTGGCAATTGACTACTTTACAAAGTGGGTGGAAGCCTAATCCTATGCAGTGTTGAAAGTGTCACATGTAGCCAAATTATGGGGTCCCGAATGAGGTCATTTCAGACAATGACTCCAATTTCAAGAGAGAAGTGATTGACTTGTTGGAGAAATACAACGTGGCCTTTCATAAGTCATCCATATATCGGCCACAAACCAATGAAGCTATTGAGGTCGCCAACAAGAACATTAAGCACATTCTACAAAAGATGGTGGAGACTTATAGGGATTGGCCAGATAAATTACCATTTGCTCTCTGGGGCTATAGAATATCAATTCAGACATCTACTGGAGCAACTCCGTATTCTCTGGTTTATGGGATGGAAGTTGTTCTACTGATTAAAGTTGAGGTTCCGTCGCTGCGGGTTATGGCTGAGTGCTAGATAGCAGAAGCAGATTGGTAGCAGAGCAGGTTCGAGGAACTAATGTTGCTCGATGAGAGGAGTCTTAAAGCACTGTACCACATCCAAGGTTATCATCACAGGATTGCCAGGGCTTTTAATAAGAAAGTTAAGTCCAGGAATCTGAAGGAAGGGGATTTGGTGCTCAAAGACAACCGAGCACCCATTCATGACCCTAGGGGCAAGTTCAGACCCAATTGGACTGGTCCTTACATCATCAAATCTATCTGGTCGAGTGAAGCTGTCATTCTTATCGACTTAGATGGCCTCAAATTCTCCCAGCCAATCAACACGGACAAGTTGAAGAAATACTATCCTTGAGTGGCTCGCTAGGCCAAAAACCCGAAAGGGTGACCTAGCCAAAAGTTAGAGCACAAAAAATTTGAAAAAAGAAAAATTGAGCTCGCAGGGCCGAAAACCCGGAAGGGCAGCCTTGGCAAAAGTTAGAGCGCAAAAGGAGAGTGTTAATACCCGAGCGAACCTAAACTGAACTACGTAAGACTTGATTCTCATCTTCAGGATACGTAGGCAACTTCATTCTGAAGCTCAGCCATAAACACTCCCAACTCAACTGTCTTGTCCATGAGATTGTTTAAGTCATCTTTGTCTTTTCTGTATCCAAGAGTTCGGTTGTGGTCTTCACTATGAGAGTTGGTTGCAGTACAGTGCAGTGTTATTTAGACAAGGGGCAACTTGCCAGTTATTGGATTTGGGGTTGTACCTATTGAGGATAGTTTCCATGTGTGTCCAGTTGTGATCCTTATCGAAAATGGTTTTGAAAAGTTTTAATAAAAGTTGATTTTGTTCAAATTAATTTTTTTACAACTTAGACCATTTTTGGACCAAAAGGAAAATTTTCAGTGCCCACAACTTTGAATTTTATTGATTTTAATACAAAGTTCTTTAACTCTTGATACAAATCAAAGTTGCTTTTATTACATTCAAAAGGAAAATTTGAAAGTATAGATCAAAGCAATACAGTTGGGGGTATAGGTGAGTAAGGTGTTCCTGCGTCCCCTCCCAGAGCTTGTGGAAGTTTCAGATGCTAGAGTAGGTCTGATTTGCGCCTCATCTTCAAGCCAAGCTATGCATTCGCCAGATAGGGCATAGTTGAAATTGGGGGCGGGAGCCAGAAGTTCTATTGTCCTCCATGTAGTGAGATATCGAGCAAGTTGTGAGCCTCGGACAAATAATGGAGCCGGGTACTCTACCCTTTCTTTTGGATAAGTGTGGTCGTGTCCAAACTGACGTCTGAATCAGAATAGAAAATAGAAAACACAGTGTGTCAGGCCAATCAACTGAATGCCAGGTTACCGAAACATGTTGTAGCTCATCTAGGGCAGATCAAACCAGGGGCAACGCCAAGCAATGTCAGCAGTAGACCTATTGCACATCCAATGGCACCACCATCCCTCGTTCGGGAAATCAACTAGCTGTTGGCGAAAGAAATAGCCTCGTGCTAAATATGCAGGGCAAGAGTCCACTACCTTCAACCTTTCCATAAGCCATATCTGGGGAGGGATGAAAGAAAAGAGAGATTAAAGAATACAGAGGTGTATGTGGAGAGAAAAAGTGAGAAAGTGTTTTGAGAGAAAAACAGAGCATGAGTGCCGAGTGATGTGAGAAACACATATGAGAGGGGTGGTAAACATTACCAGTAAAAGTAGTGGACTCCCTGCCAATTTGTTTGTCTCCCGTCGATGGAAGGCGTCCAAGCCCATCAAAGTCTCGGCCAGTGTCAAGTTAATGCAGCTTTTGCCCTCTTTTAAACCTTGGGCCACTTCAATCAAGCGAATGCTAGACCCTTTGAAACTAGGGGCAAACAGGAAATAAGCCAACATACATAAGCAAAGGGCATGTTGCCGAAAACTCTGCCAAAGACGGTCGCCGCGGTCACCGGCATCAGAAAATCAATGAATAAGACTGGGGATATCCAGCTCACCATTGCGAACCAAGGATCGAGCTTCATGTAAAGTGAGCCCACACATCCTTCCCAAACTTGGATGTGGCCAAAACGGGACTGGGGCAAGATTTGCTCGTCACGCCGGGATTCTATCAGAACTCGAAATTCTTCAATTGTTGGGCATAGCTCTTGCCCCCCAAAGCTAAACACATGTGTAACCAAGTTCCAACACCTAGCCACGAAGGAACGGAAAACATAGTGGAGAATGACTTAACGACAATAGTGCATTTATCTTGAAACCCCGAAAATTCACTTTTTTTGAGCCATCTAAAGTTGCAATCCAATTTGAGAGTTTTTCGGTAAAGAATGGTTTCATTTGTGGCAAAAACAGAGTTAGAATGAAGAAACTACGAATTCCCAGCTTTTGTAGAAGACAAGGTACTGAGTGGAAGACAGGTAGTAGCACTCTGGAGGCTTCTTGCACTGGTGGCCGACCGGTCACTTTTTGTGGCAGACAACCTCTATTTATGGCTGATGGCCTCTTGTTTTGTCCTCTGGTCAATTTCTATGCGTCGAGAGTGCTGAGAGCTTGTGTTTTGTTCTGCTCTTGGCGCATTCTGTTGTTTTGTTTTAGTAGTCCTATTGAGTCGTTTTTAAGTTGTTTTGATTTATTTATCGAGTTGTTGTGTTGCTTATCGAGTTGTATTTGTGTTGTTTTGTTTATCAAGTTGTTGCATTATTTATCGAGTTATTATTAGTTATTCACTGAGTTGTTTTACTCTGTTTGTTATGTGTTGGTCGGTTCATTACCTAATTAAGAAATTGCCTATACAATGTACGATGTACAATTTCCATCAATCTTGTTTTTATGCTATGTGGTGCAATGCAATGCTCAGAATATAAAATACAACACTTTTTCATAAAAAGCTAGTTTTTATTCCGATCATGGGTTCTTTTTACAAAAGAGTACAAGTTTTAAAGAAAATAAAACTGTCTAAGTTGTATAAGGTGCTAACACTACTAGCAAAAAGAGACTAAGCAAAAAACATATGAATCAGTGCCAGCTATCTCAGTCTCGAGAGGCCCTCTTCGTCCTCTTCCTGGGCACAGACTCAGAGCTGTCTCCGTTAGCGCCGCTGTCAGTACCTCCCTCTAAACCAGAATCTGAATCAGAGTCATCACCGTTCTCTGCCTTAGAGCCCGATGTAGCATCATCACCACTAGCAGAATCCGAGCTGGCATCAGCGTTTCTACTCTTGGATGAGTCGATGTGCTAACCCCTAGCATCTTCAGTCTCGCTAGTCTCATCGTCGTCATCGCTCATTGTAGACTTTGAAGGGCTCCTCTGATCTCGACTGCAACGTCTCCCTCGGCCGCGTGCTGGAGCCTGTCTCTCTCTCCCTACTGCTGGAGGGGGTGCTGATGGTCCTGCTGCTGCTGCCGTTGGTGCTGTCAATAAAGGTGGGACCTGAAAAGGCAGTTGGTATATGTCAGCCATAGTATGAGTATGGGATGCAAGTATGGTGTGCAGAATGAGTACATACGGAAGTCAGGAACAGGGTATGAATATAGTATGAAGATGCAGTGTGTCAGATGTGATCTATACATGTAGTGTAGTAGTGCAGTGGGGGGAAGTGTTCAGTTGAAATGTCAGTTTCAGTGTGTCAGCAGAAATATGGTGCCTGAAATGCAAAAAAACAAAAAAATTACCTAGATACCATGGAAGCCAAGCAGTGCCTCCTTTCTCAAGATCATGCCCTCGAATGAGGCTAGCATCTCGAGTAATCCCTCGACATACCCTGCAAGTTTCTGCAAATGTGATTTGGAATGATCAGTGTCCAGAAGGAATGAATATCTGAGTATCTGAGCAAGAATGGAAAAAATGAGAACTATAATGCATACCGGAGGTGAATCAGGTGCTTGAATATATCTGTGACTAGCCAACAGAGGCTCAATTGGAATTTGATAAGCCTCTTCGGAGTACCGCCAACCTGTCAACTCAGTTGGAAGCTCTGGCCAGCCAAAACTCTGCCTAGTGGGGGCCATCCCTCTAGCCCTGCCCCTTGGAGCTCGAGCTCTACTCGTCGAAGGGGCATATGCTGCTCTCCCTCTACGAGCATGAATACTTATCAAAGGAGGCATGAGATGCGTCTGGATGTATGTTGCATAGTCCCCCTCTCCAACAAAGTAGTCAACCTCCACACCTCGTGCAAAATCAATTATCTCCTGGGAAGAGAAACTTTCTGTGGCTCGCATGGATGGCAGAGGTGGCATGGGAACTGCTGTGATGGCAAACCTAAGGTTTGGCATAGGAGGCCCTCGCCTAAAAACCAAGCTCGACCTACTGGTCCCTCGAGAACGAGCCGGTAACGGGAAGCACCCCAAGCGCCGGCGTACTGGTATCTAACACCCTTAGGCATCGTCGCCCAGCGCTGCCATGAGATTTGCAGATAGCAAATACACAGATTGTTAGTTGCCATTAGATATGCAAAATGAATCAAAGTTGAAGTAAAGTAGAAAGAATAATGAGTTTTGAGTTACCTCAGCTGCCATTATCGGGTATCAAAATATCGGTGGAAGAATGAAAAAGTCTCTCGTGTCCTCCATAGGCATCTCCGGTCATACCGGTGAGAGTATGGCACGACAGGAGACATCTCCACCTCGAGCTCTAGGGCGAGTGTCGAAAAATATGCATATACCCATAGTTGTGGAAAGCAAAAGGGCAACAATGAGTACACAACAGAGAAACACAGGCAATGTAGAAAGCAGAATATGTGTGCAATGTGCAAAGAATGCAGAATACAGAGAAAATGCAGAAAGCAGGGTGTATAGTGCGGCGTACAGAAAGTACAAATGCAAAGCAGAAATCAGACTATGTGTATGCAACATACAGTGTGGGCAGGGTATAGAAAGTGCAAAACAGAAAGCACGGCAGGAAATGTAAAGCAGAAGAGTAAAGCATACCTCCCAGGTCCTCCAGTAGCCGCCCGCTCTGTTCCCACTCCTGCGAGATGTCGAGCTCATGTAGCTGTACAAGGTAGCGAGGCCAGCGTTGCCCCAGTCGTAATGCTGTACTTGAGACAAGTCCACCCAGGCACTCAAGAGATATAGCCCGGCGGTGTTCGCCCTGTCGGCAAACAAGGTGGTGCCAAAGAGGAACATCAGGAAGCCTCGGGCATACTGCTCGATCTTTTTCAGGGTCTCTGGGGCTGTCCTTCTGAAATGATCTGCAAACCAGCTGTATCGAACTATGCCCAATCGAAATAAATGTGGGCGTGTCCCCAGCAGTAGATCCAAGCGGCCTCCTACTCTTCTATGTCTGTATCATATGGGATCGGCCAACCTCCTACCTCAATGCCGGTGAGCATAGCAAAATCATACGGGGTCATTGTCATGTCTCATGCGGTAGAGAAGTGGAAGGAGTTGGTGGTGTCCCACTACCTCTCTACCAGCGTGCCAAGTAGGGCTCTGCTTGCTATGAGACGCGATAGCCTTGCGCAGAATAAGCCAAACTCAACCTTGTCGACAATCTGACAGACGCCGATGGGGAGGTCCCTATACCACTCCCTCACAGATGTGGTCCCATACCCTCGGGTAGAATGGCAGTCCCCCTGTAATCAGAATGAGCAGATAAAAGGTAGTGTATGAAATACAGTACATGAATGTGTTTGAGATAAACAAGTGAAAGACAGTGCAAGAATGTGATTTATGCAAGAAATGCAAGGTACATTGAGGAAAATGTGAGAAGACAGTGTATACCTCAGTGGCGCCATAGGATAAATGAGACTCCGGCTCTCACAGTAAGAGGTCCGCCTGTGCGCCTCGTGCAAATCCTCTGAAATGACAAATCGTGTCGGTTGGTAACCCATGCACCTCGGGGTGATATGTCTCTGGGCCGAAGGGTCGAACCCTAGTGTAGACACCCCATTTTTGACCGTCCTCAAGACTTGGACGTCACCGTTTGAACACTCGGTGATTATCCATGTTTGTGTTTGTTCGGAGTTCCCAGAGGCCTCGGCTCGCGTGCCTTGCCTCAGGATCTCCGAACTCGACCGTTTAGTGTCTGGTTTTTTGCACCAAACACTTGTGTTTTGCCTTGGAAAGGGCAGGGTAGGGCTTGTAGAACATCCCCACCCACCACCGGGCAGTGGCTTAGAGGCCACCGGCGGTGTTTGCTGCCAACCGAATGTTTATTGCCGCCGGCACTATTTGTTTGCCGGTACAGCACTATTTAGTGCCCGGCCGGCACTCCTTTTGGCCAAGATGGCTATTTTGGCCGGCCGATGCTGTTCATGTTCTCTTGCAGATATTTTTAGACAGCTGTGCTTCGCTTTTGCATCCCTCCATCATGGATGGATCTCCCTCTTGAAAGCTTGTCTTGTAAGCTTTACCAAAGACATATAGAGGAGGGGCTCTTCTTGTGGCAAAACCAAAAGTTAAGAAGGTTAGATATTTTGAGAGGCAAAAAACAGCCATTGTTAAGCTCTGGTTTTAGGTTTCGAGTTAGATACGACTCCCTATATCCTCTTTCCCTATCTTTTGTTGCACTAGGTGTTTTGTGTCTTACTATTCGCACATCAAACACCTAGTGTTTACCTTCCCTTTGGCTCTTGGGTTCAAGGAGACTGGCTTTTGAAGTTTTTGGTGTTTGGGATCCAACTAAAGGACGGCCATGGAGTACCATTTGTGAAGGGATGCATCAAGGGTAAGAAAACTTACACCTTATATTCCCCATTTTTGCGTTGATTTTCTACCTATATTAGAGCTGTTTTTGTTGCTTATTTGTTATAACATAAAAAAGTTCTAGTTTCTTAGGCCCTCTTTATTGTTTATTAAAGTGTTTTGTTGTTTGAGGGTGGTTGACCCCCCCTTAGGCCTTGAAAGGCTCATTTTGAGCCATTTTGTGCTAGCTCCGGGAATTTTTTTGGTGTTGGTCTCTTCACCACTGAAATCTTGAGGGATTTCAGTGGTGAAAGATGATGCCTTGCAAGTCCCAAGAAGGAAGGGGCCCACCCCCTCTCCTTGTTGTCCTTGAAAAGGGCATATTTTCGGGCCTCTTGAGAGAGCATATGCTTGAGTGGTCTGAGCATGTTTGGGCTGTTTTTATGCTTATATATCCCATAAATATAACTGATTTCAAGTTGGTGTTGGTACTCCATGCAATGCTTAGCATAGTTGCTTGTAATGCCTTGTTATGCTTAACATGTCTTAGGTTGTTTAGCCTTTGTTGGATCATGTTTTTAGGCTTAGTTCCTTTTGAAGATTATGTGCATATTTGCCAATGTTTTTAAGGTCTGTCCATAAGTGTTTGGGTTGATTTTGGCATGCTTGAATATAGTCTCCTTTGGTATTTGGGCTTGTTGGCCTTGAGATATGTGCATGTGGTAGCATGACATTTTGCATTGAATTTGGGGTGTTGGGGTCCCCCACACATGTTATTTCGTCCCATTTCCATGCCTTGTTTGATTGGCCTTGCATGCCTCTTTAATGCTTTGAGAAGACATTGGTGTAGCATATGCTCCATGTTTTGGTGTTTGTGCATGCTTGTTTCTTTGGGTCATTTAGATGCAATCTATGGTCCTTAGGCCTTGTAATTAAGATGCCATAATCATAACTCTGTTTTGGCGTCAATGATTTCATGTCATGTTTGGTCTTACTCAGTAGTTCAACTGCTCATTGGCATTGCTTATGAACATTTGGTCATTTTGTCATTGTGCATGGTAGCTTATCTTTGTTGCTTGGTTTGCGCACCATCCAATAACCTGACTTGTTAATGCCTCTAGCTTGCGAATGCTAAATTAGTACCACTCGATTACCCCCTTTCACACATGTTTAGGGTTGTTTCAACCTTTGTGCCTAACGGGTTTGGACAGATCACATCGTGTATGTGTGCATGTGTGTTTAGCATCCATTTTGGGCATTATTGCTACTGTTTTGGCCTAACTAGAGCTGCCTAATTCATGACTATTAAGACCATATCTTTCTGGCTTATTTGCATGACTCACCTATTCTCCTGTACCAAATGTCATCTCAATTAGTCATAATAGCATGAGTCTTTCATTTAGCTCACCTACAGTTCTTGCATTTGCATCCAAACTCTTGCCTCTAGAGACTGAGTAACTAGCATAAGAAAAGGTTATAGGGCACTCTTGTCGTGTTTATTTGTTTGCATGCGAATTTGACAGACTTGAATTAACTGAAACAAACTGTTCATTTGGCATCAATTGCATGAGAAGGAGTCGATTGGTGGTCGAGAATTGTGGCGCCAATCCCTCCTTTGAGTCAATTAACATGATAAGGAGATGTGATGGGTTGCATAAACTTGCTTGATATTGCTATTGACAACGCAAAGAAAACTTTATGCCCACGTGCTTAGCTGTGTAAGTCTCCAGGTTTCTGCATAGGAATTTATTGCCGGCCGCCATAGATTTATGCCCGACGGCATTCAATCGATGGCGTGGAATCTAATTTTTGGTGCCGGTGACTTAAATGCTACTGCCGGTGGAAATTCTGCTAGGAGCCGATGATATCCCCCGTGTCCTGAGAGGCAATCCCTGAGACTTGGCAGTTTTCAGAGGAGCAAAGCAGGAAAACAAGGCAAACTATGCATGGCCGTGCGATTCAGCCAGTCCGAGCATGTGTTTTGCATCTGGCCTCGCCCGAGCGGTTTACTGTTTTCTTTAGTTTAGTTAATTTGTTAATTAATTAATTAATTTGTAATTATTAATAGCTTGCGTAGTTAATAATCTGTAGATTTATTGGTCCTCTGAGCCGAGGGCAATCTGTAATAAGTGTGTGTGGGTGGTGTGTATGTCTTCCAATCTGAATTTAGACATGCCCTTTTATTTACCTGCTTACGATGGTAGATTAGGGCACGTTTAAATTAGCATACCTTATGCTATGCATGCGTGCATCCATGCATTTGTGCTACATGTATTAGGCTTGGTACATCACGCTAACTGCATTTGTACTTCAAATTCTAAACTGAATATGTGATAGTTGTGCATTCTCAAATGCCATGTTTAGGATAGCCGAGCCTATTCTAGCAACACTTTGTATGCGATGCATTAGGCACTTAACATGGACTTGGATCATGCATGTTTGCTTTTATTATTTTGGCACGGCGTACGATGTAAGTATTTATGCTTTAGCATCCTTGCATGCGTGTGAGTGTTGCCATGATAGCATGATTACCATGAGGCTAGTTGCTTACGTGATATTACTGCTTGAATGCCTGTGGATGGAGGTCGAATTGCTTAAATTGGGATAACACATTAAAACTGTGAATTTTAAAGCCCACTAGATAGTGGCAAAACCATCTTTTCCAAAAGCCCACTTGAGGGTGGCAAAACCTGCATTTTAGCCTACTTGCGAGTAGCAAACCATTTTCAAAACAAACATGCTATGTTTCGTTCCACTTTAGGCGATTTGGTCTATACTTGTTTGCTGTGCGCATAACATAGTAATTCTAGGCTAATAACCGGAATAGGAACACATAACGTTGTCAAGACTGGATATCACGGTTAGTAGAGGCCGGTCTTCAGACCGGGCGAGAGGGGGTGCTCATAGCTGACCTTCCCCGATCGTACCCAAGTTCCCGAGCCGAGGCAACTTTGGTGATGACGGACACGTGGCCTTCGGCACCGAGTCAAGGTTTCCTAAATTCCCCCATTTTAAAATATTTAGGTGGCGACTCTGTATCTGGCAAAGCAGTCCATGTTTGGCACTTCTTGCAAAAAAATTTGTTTCTCAAAACGATTTGCCAGATTTGGACTCTTTTGTTCAGATTAAGAACCGTGAAACAAAATCGAGTCCGAACTGTAGCATGAGGCCCACGGGCGCGTCTACACCTAGGTGGTAAGGGTATGTGCTCAGGATCTCCCTCCATCCCTGGAGAACCTCCATCGTGGGGAATGTCGTCTGCCATCTAGAAAGAAGGTGAGAAAGTGGGCGAAAATGAGCAAAATGGGTAGAGAATGCCAAAAGTCAACAAAAGTCAACTCTCGGAGAGAGAAAATGGGAGAAAAAGTCAAAGCCCGAGAAAAGGCACAGAACCCAAGAGTAACTCAAGGGGAACAAGCCTCAAGTGGCGAAAATTGAGAAAAAAGCACCAAAAACAAATTCCAATCGGTTCAAAACGAAGGAAATCAAGAGGTTTTAACGAATCAACTTCGCGTGGGGTGTTGGAAAATGCATATAAAGCTCAGATCTCAAGGGGAAAAGTGTCTAGGGTGAGAAAGGAAGCAGTTTCAGCAAGGGTGGTGTGAGGAAATAAGTCTTGGAGATGTGTACTTAAAGCCTTGTATACAAAATTACCAAAATGGCCCAAATTGCCCTTGGTGGCCGACGACATCTAGGTGTGGCTCTCCAGGTGGCCGACACCTCTCCAGGGTGGCCGATAGTCTTCCAGTGTTCTCTCCGTGTGTTTTCCTGCTGTTTTGTGCCCTTGGTTCTCAAGAAAGTGCAAGGAATGTTCACTTTTCAGGTCAAAATGTTTCTGCGGAAGTTCCGAATCGTGTCTTCGGTGAATGACTCATTACTAGTCAACATGAACTAGGTTTATCCTTTTGAAACATATTGCAACTCCTCCGAGAGGTAAATCAGAGGTTACGATTGAGCCGGTTTTATTAGATGCGCTTATGTCATTACGTAGAACGTGTGTCTTTTTGTCGTTGCATGAAACGCGTCTTTCATGTGTGATCTTTCATACACTGTGCACTCCTTGTATTTGCATAAGAACATGCTTATGTTTCTTCATTTTTGCATAGAACATGCATTTTGTACAGTTGCATTAAGCATGCATTTGGGGGTTTTGCATAGAACATGTTGTTAATCTCGCATAAAACATGTATCCTACGCTGTTACATAGAATATGCATGCTGACGTTGCATAGAATGTGCTCTGATTTTCACTACATGGAGCGTGCTCCTAATAATTATGCATACAACATGTTTGGCTTGTGTAGAACATGCACTCTTGCTTTGTTATGCTTGTTGAGTTTCTTTCTTATGGAGGCACGATATTGTATGTACGGTTCATTAAGAGGAGTTCCAGGTGAAACCACTCCTGTCCTTTGATCCACCTTGTTTCGGTTAGAAGCATTTGGACGTGTTCCGATGCTTATACCACACCCTATTTTGGTTAGAAACATTGGGACATTGGGACGTGTCTCGCTGCTTATACCACATCACCCCCGGTTCAAAGCATTTGGATGCGTTCCGCTGCTTACACCACATCACTCCTTTTGGTTATAAACATTCGGGTACGCCCGGTGTTTACACCACTCCTTTCGGTTAGAGACATTTGAGTGCACCCCGGTGTTCTCATTACCCCTTTCTTCTCTCGTATGTGGCACGTTAGGACGCTTTCGAATAGAGACATTTGGGTGCGCCCCTGTGTTCTCGTTACTACTTTCTCCTCTCGTGTGTGACGCATTAGGACGCTTTCGATTAGAGACATTTGGGTGCATCCCGGTGTTCTCGTTACCCTCTTCTCCTTTCGCGTGCGATGCGTTAGGATGCTTTGGGTTAGAAGCATTAGGGTACGCCCGATGTTTACACCACTCCCTTCTCCTCTCGCGTGCGACGCGTTAGGACGCTTTGGTTAAAAGCATTCAGGCGAGTTCCGATGCTTATACCACTTCTTGTTTTGGTTACAAATATTTGGACGTGTTCCGATATTTATTACCGCTTCGGTTAGGAACATTCGAGTGTGTCACTGTATTCACACCATCTCTCTCCTCGCGTGTGCAACGCATTAGGACCTTGTTTGACACCTCGGGCGCGCTCGAAGGTCGTGTTGTTCTTTACCTTTCCTGCATGAGGCGTAGTTAAGTTTGCATAATTTTCTTACATCCTTTCTGCATAAAATGTGGTTTGGCTTGTGATTCTCACGCCTGACGTGTTTACTTATTTCTGTTTATGTTTGAGATTGTTGTACATTACTTTGGGTTGATTGTTGCAGCATTTCTTTGCATAATATTTGCATCTAGATGTTTCATTCTCATTGCATGATCATAAGTTATATTCTCGCATTGTGCATATCATTTGCATTTTGCCCCAGAACTATGCTGGCTTGATTCCTTGCAAAGGGATACGTAAGTAGCCTATGGGTGCAACCGTTCTTGGTTTTGTTTGTTTGTTTGTCCAAGTCTTCGGCCTTATAAAAAATGGGTCATCTCTGGTTCGTCTCTGGCTTTAACATTCACTCTCGTCATTTTATGACTTCCGAGTTTTGTCAAAGAGGGGCAATTGTAGACACCCCATTTTTGACGGTCCACAAGACTTGGATGTCATCGTTTGTGCACTCAGTGATTGTGCTTGTTTGTGTTCGTTTTGAGCGCCCAAAGTCCTCGGCGGAACGCCTTGTCTTTGAGCCTCTAAACCTTGCCTGTTGTGTGCATGTTTTTGGACCAAGAGCTTGTTGTCTCTTGCCTGGAGAGGGGGGAGACCTGTCGGCTAGCCTTTGACCTTGTCGGCCATGGCTTGTGCCTAACGGTCACTAGTGGTGGCCGATTGACTACCAGTGGTGGCCGACCGCCATTTGTTCCCTTTTTCAGATATTTGTTTGCCAGTTGTGCCAGCTGTTGCTCACTGAACTGCATCTTCATACACGTGTATGGTAGGATGAATTCAAGCCCAAACCTTGATTTTCTATATATAGGGGGTGCTCTCCCCCATTTGGAGGGGTTAGAATTTTTGGACCAAAAATCTCTCTCTCTCTCTAGACTTCTCTCTCTCTCTCTCTTTTGCTATTTTGCATACACTTGCTTAGTTTCTCTACACTTTTGCACATCAACTCTTGACCAAAAACTCTCACCTTTGAGCTGAGGTCCCTTGGAGCTTTGTTTGAGCTTTGGAAGAAGATTTGAGCTTGAGTTGGTGGCTGAATTGCACTTTGCTTCAAAGGTATTGCACTAACCTCATTTTAGCTTATTGTGTATGCTTGATTTGCCATCCTTTTCAACTGTTTTAAGGCTATTTTTGAAGTGTAAAAAACTTTGTTTTTGAGGCATAAAAATGATAGTTTGAGTCCTTGTGAGTTAGCGGTTGTTCCCCCTTTTTGTTCCTTAGCTTGTGAAGCTTTTTGGGCCATCTTTCATCACCTTTAAATCAAATGGTTTGGGCCTCTTAACCACTGAAACTCAGAGTTATTCAGTGACAAAAACCTTCTTTTTGAAGTCCAAAATTGGAGGGGTTAGCCTCCCCTCCTTGTTGTCTTGCTTGCATGCCTAGTTGTCTCATAAGTTAGCCTGTTTTTGTAGCTTATCTTGGCCTATTTCCAGCATGTTTTTTACCTCTGATTTGGGCTGCTTTGGCTTTGTTTTGGGCTGTTTGTGGTGTATGAGTAGTCTTTTGCGTAGTTGTAGTGTAAAGGGCTTCACTAGTTTGGTGTTTTAGGCTTTTAAACATGAATTGCTTGAGTTGCTTGCATGTTGTGGTGCTATTTTGCAGGCAATTTCAGCATCATAAACTTTGTGACATACTCCTTTGTTTCACTCTTTCATTTATTTTGAAAGTGCCTGTAAACCCCTTGTTGGCTTGAGTGTGAAATTGAGACATTCATGCTTAATGGTTTAATCCCCTCGGGGGTTCATTATCAACGGCATGAGGTCTCTTTCATGCTCAAGGCACTTGTGGTTTAAGCCCACTTTCCATTAGAGGACACTCACTTTTAGACTGATCAATTAAAGAATGGATTGGTAATCTAAAATGGATAAACAAAAATGGACAAGTAAAAGAGGCAAGATAAAGCATTTTCGTATTGCATTGCATGCGTTCGGATCGGAAGTTAATTCAAACACGAGGAAAATGGCACGTTTCATACTCAAAGTGATGAAACGTACCACTTTCCTTGGTCATCACCACCCTTGATCATGCATGATAGGGTCATGGTTTTGTTGAGTCTTGTTTTGCACTCATTAAGCTTGTACAAGCTTGGTTCCTTAGCCATCATGCATGGAAAATGCTTGGTTGATGGTTTGAGGGCCAAGAGTTACACTCGTTTGAGCTTGTGTAATGATAGGGAGGGTAACAGTACACACACACCTTGAGAATACACTACTTTGCCTCTATTTGCTCTCAGTTGTAGCAAAAATGGATGTTCAGGGAAAGGGTGGCCGACCGGCCACTAGTGGTGGCCGACGGCCACCAGTTGCAACCGACCGACCACCAATGGTAGCCAACGCCCGCCATTGGTAGCTGACTGGCCATTAATGAAGAAATTTGCTTTGTGTGCTCCTGAAGGGGATTAGAAGTGTTCTGGGAGTTGGCACAATTTTCAGTGGTAAAAAATATACAAACAGAGGCTACAATGGCAAAGCGGTGGATTTTCGGGAGGAGAATCTAAGCATGCCTGCATCCCTCACCCTCGAGGCCATTTAATTGCTTTAGTTAGCTTAGAATAGCTAGTTAATTCAAGTGTTGTACTTAATTAGTTAGTGTAACTAATTATTCAATTCCTATTTGTGATATATAATTAGCTTAGAATAGTTAGTTAAATATCATGTTGTAATAATTAGTTAACTAGAATAGTTAATTAGTTTCGTTTTGTAATAGTTAGCTTAATTAGCGTAGCTAGTTAGCTTATTCATTCGAATCCTCCTTCGCGAGGGCGTAATGTTGTAATAAGTGTGCGCGCGTGTGTGTATATCTTCCAACCCCCTGTCTTTCTTATTTAATCGCTTTCGATGGTTAGATTCGGGGCATGTTTCAATTAGCATACCTTATGCTTGGATGTTTGCATCCATTCATTTGTCTTGCATGCACTGAGGCTCAACGCATCATTCAAACTACATTGCACTTTCAATACTTTTTTGAATACGCGTTAAGCATGCTATTAAAGTGTTGCAAATCATACGCCATATTAGTAGCCGAGCCTATTAATTGCATTATTGCATGTGTTGCATTAGACATCTTGTATAGTTAGGATTATGCATTCTTTCTAACTAGTTTTTGTTTTGGCTTGGAATACTCGGTGAGTTTTATGCTTTAGCATACTTGCATGAGTGTGATTGCCATGATGCCATGATTCGCATGCTTGCCATGAGGCTATGTGCTTAAATGCTAAACTGCATGAATGCCTGTGGATGAAGGCTTTGTTGCTTGAATTGGAACGATTCAACGAATGTATGTTTTAAGGCCACTTTATTGTGGCAAATCATGTTTTAAGCCCACTGTGTTTGGTGGCAAATCCGCATCTTTAAGCCCACTTGACGGTGGCAAATTCAAATCATTTTCAAAAATAGACATCAGTTGAATTGTTCCAATTCTTGCAATCCTAGTCTATACTTGCTTGTGTGCATCACATAGTAAAGTTAGCTAATAATCGGAACAAGAACACATAATGTTTATAAAAGATCATATCATGTTTAGTAGAGGCCAATCTTTGATCAGGCGAGTGGGGTGCTCATTTCAGGACCTTCCCCTCTCGTATCTAAGTTCCCAAGTCGATGCAACGTTGGTGATGACGAACACGTGGCCTTTGGCATAAGTCAGGGTTTCTTAAATTTCCTCCAAAACAAAATATTTAGGTGGCGACTCTGTATCTAGCAAAGCAGCCCAATTTTGGCATTATTTGATTTAAAATCGATTTTCCAAAAAGGTTTGCCGGATTTGGACTATTTGGTGATTATCAATTTCACATTGCACTTGTGAGACTAGATTTAAAACCAGAGGAGTCTGAACTGTGAGGCCTTCTTTTCAAACCTTTCTGAAGACTGATCGTGGAAAAAGATGAGTCCACATGTTCCTTCCATTCTACTTTCACCATCGGGATGGACTTGCTCGTCAACTATTTCACTTACCGGTCAATGATCCGTTCTAGGCATTCTTCGTATTCCATATTCTCATCTAGAGCTATCCGGTGGTAATCAATCACATGAAATAGATCTCGAAGATAACCCCTCAACATTGATACATGGAATACATTATGTATTTGTTTGAATCCCGATGGCAAAGCAACTCTGTAAGCAACTGGACCAAGCCTTTCTAGAATTTGAAACGGTCCAATGTAACGGGGTGACAATTTACCTTTTTTACCAAATCTTGTCTAGCCTTTCATCGGAACCACGTGAATAAATACATGGTCGCCAACCTTATACTCAAGAGGTTTTCTTCGAACATCCGCATAATTCTTTTGCTGACTCTGTGTTGTCTTGAGTCTTTGTTGGATGGTTTTAATCTTCTCCAAAGTGTCTGCACAATTTCGGGCCCAAGTAAGGCCTTATCTCTGACTTCATTCCAACAAATTGGCGATCTACACTTCCTGCCATACAAGGCTTCATATGGTGCCATGCCAATGCTGGAGTGGAAGCTGTTGTTGGAGGGAAAATTCTGCTAGTGGAAAATAATCTTCCTAGCTCCTTTGAAAGTCCAAGCCACACATTTTGAGCATATCCTCCAAAGTCTATATGGTCCGTTCTGATTGACCATCTGTTTGTGGATGAAACACTGTACTAAATTTCAGTTCTGTTCCCATTGCTCTCTGCAAGCTTTTCCATAATCTAGATACAAATTTCGGATCTCTATCCGAGACAATAGATACCGGAATCCCATGTAATCGAACAATTGCATCAACATATATAATGGCTAGTTGATAAGCATCAAATGTAGTTCTAACAGGTAGAAAATGCATAGATTTAGTCAATCTGTCAACTACAACACAAATAGAATCCATACCTTTAGGAGTTCAAGGTAGACCGACAACAAAGTCCATAGTCACATGTTCCCACTTCCATTCCGGGATAGGGAGAGGTTAAAGTAGACTGCCTGGTTTCTGATGTTCAGCTTTTACTTGTTGGCGTTAAAGGCAATTGGATACATACTCTGCGATTTCCTTCTTCATTTTGGGCCACCAATAGCTTTGCTTTAGATCCTGATACATTTTCTTGTTGCCCGGATGCATGGCAAACAGCGACTTGTGAGCTTCATCTAGGATTCTTTTCTTTAATTCAAGAATGTTCGGGACACACGTTCGGCTTTGAAACCTCAACACTTCACCATCAATGGTGAATTTTGATTTCGGTTTCGTTTCAAACTCATCAATTATTGTTTTGAGGGTCTCATCTTCTCGTTGCCTTTGTTTGATTTCAGTAATTATTGCTGGTTCGGCAGAAATAGCTGCCATCAACCCGACTTAACACAACTTCGATTTCAGCTCAAAGGCTTCAAGATTTCTTTCTGTTCCGTGAGCAGGCAAGCTAGGTTCCCCATTGATTTTTTGCTTAGTGCGTCGGCAACTGTATTGGCCTTTCCTGGGTGGTACTAAATCTGAAGGTTGTAATCTTTTATCAGTTCAAGCTGTCTTCTTTGCCGCATGTTCAACTCTTTCTGAGTAAAGAAGTACTTCAAACTTTTGTGATCCATGTAGACTTCGCATTTTGCCCCCATACAAGTAATGCTGCCAGATTTTCAAAGCAAACACAACTGCGGCTAACTCCAAATCATGTGCTAGGTAGTTCTTTTCATGCGGTTTCAGTTGTTAGGAGGCACGGGCGATCACCCTTCCATTTTGCATTAGTACATAGCCCAAACCTTTATAAGAAGCATCACTATATATCACAAAGTTCTCCATACCTGAGGGCAATGTCAAAATTGGTGTAGTGGTTAGTCTTGTCTTCAATTCTTGAAAGGCAGACTCTCTTTCATCGATCCACTCAAATGGTTATCCTTTGGGTGTGAGTTAGGTAAATGGTACAACTATTTTCAAAAAATCTTTTACAAACTGTTTGTAATACCTGGCCAGGCCCATGAAACTGCTGACTTTTGTTATATTCATTGGAGTAGGCCAATTCACAATTTCCTCTATCTTCTGTGGGTCTACTGAAATTCCCTCCTTATTGATAACATGTCCTAAGAAAATAACTTCATCCAACCAAAATTCACATTTCTTTAGCTTGACAAATAATTTCTTTTCTTTAAGTGTTTGCAAGACAGTTCTCAAGTGGTATTCATATTCAAGTCTACTATTTGAATATATCAAGATATCATCAATAAAAACCACAACAAAATCATTGAAATAAGTCTTAAAAATTTAGTTCATTAGGTCCATAAATACTGCAGGAGCATTAGTCACCCCAAATGGCATAACAAGAAATTCATAATGGCAATACCTTGTCCGAAACGCAGTTTTCTCAACATCCTCTACTTTTACCTTCAATTGGTGGTACCCGGATCTCAAATCAATTTTGGAAACCACTTGTAAGCCTTGCAACTAATCAAACAAGTCGTCAATATGGGGTAAAGGATATTTATTCTTTATCGTTACCTTATTCAATTCATGGTAGTCGATACACAAGCGCAAGGCTCCATCTTTCTTTTTCACAAATAATATTGGTGCACCCCATGGTGAAGTACTTGGTCGAATAAACCCTTTGTCAAGTAGGTCTTGCAATTGTTCTTTTAGTTCTTTCATTTCAGCAGTAGCCATTCTATAAGGGGTTTTTGAAATAGGTTGAGTGCCTGGCACAACATCAATAGTAAACTCTATTTCCCTATCAACCAATTCCCCTGGCAATTCATCTGGGAACACATCTGGAAATTCTCTAAGAACTGGAATACTGCCACAGATTGTTCAGACAATACACAACACAAATAACCTTGACACCCTTTCCTGATCAATTTACATGCTTTCATTGCAAATATCAAATAAGGTGGTGGCACTACCCCATTACCCACAAACACAATCTCTTCCTGCCTTGGTGGTTTAAATACAACTTTTTCCGTTACACAATCAATAGTGGCACAGTATTTAGATAACCAGTCCATGCACAGAATTACATCAAAGTGTCTAAAATTCACGGGCAATAGATCTACATACAAAGTAGCATTCCCAATATGCATATCGCAAAATCGACACACAGATGTACACAACACAGATTCCCCGGATGGAGCAGATACACATAACAAATATGGTAATGATTCTAAAGGTCTACTCAATCTAGATGCAAATGCATAAGTCATAAAGGAATGTGTTGATCCGGAGTCAATTAACACAAAAGCATCCTGATTACATATAGAGATAGTACTTGAGACAACGACTTCTGTGTTCCGTGTATCGTCCAGAACAAGTGCAAAGACTCTCCCCTGCCTTACAGTGTCTCCGGTGGTGGTAGGCCTCGTAGTGTTCCTGGGTTTTGGGATTGATGCAGTTGAGCTAGCAGCTAACTTTCCACTGTTTTGTTTACAATCCCTAGCCATATGCCCTATTTGACCACTTTTAAAGCAGACTCCTGACACACAATAGCGAACCCCGCGATGTCTTTTACTACAAATGTTGCACATTGGAGACATGTCTCAGGAAGAATTAGAAGTACTTGAGGAGCCCATATTCTGCTCTTTTGAAAGTCTTTTCTTTGAAAAGAAGCCCTGTCTCTTTCTTTTCCAATCAGTCAACGATTTGCTCTGCCTGGCTAGATTAGCTTATGATATTACGGCTCGGTCTAACACGTCAATATAAGTTTCCAATTTTAGCACATTTACCTTGTCTAGAATATCATCTCGAAGGCCTCCTTCAAAGTGTCTTGCTTTCTTATAGTCAGTATCGACCATGTGTAGTGCAAATCTGGCTAATTCAGTGAAATTGGCCCCGTACTCAGCCACTGACATGTTGTTTTGTTTAAGTTCCATAAACTTCGACACTTTTCTGTCACGGACACATTGTGGAAAGTATTTATCGTAGAAAATTTCCAAAAATCGTGTCCAGTCAATGTCTTTATGATTCTCATGCATCAACATCCACCCCTTTATTACTTCGTCTTCCTATGTAAGGGTGGCTAGCAATACCTTCTGCGTTCCTGACAAGGAAACACCTTAAACAATTTTTCTATTCCGAGGACCCATGCCTCTGCCTTTAACGGATCCAGTCCTCCATAAAACTGTAGCGGTTTCATTTTCTTGAGCTCTTTAGTGAGAGCTATTGGCCGGTCATCATTTTGTAGGTCTTGCACATGCGGTTCCCGAGGTAGAGGCGGAGGGTGTGGCTATGCCATTGTTGTTGCCAACGTTGTTGTTGTCTCAATGTTTCTGCCATTTCCTGAATCAATCTTTCCATCATATCCATTCTAGCAATAGAGGACTTCTCTAATTCATCACCTCTTGTTCTCACCATTATCTGATTAAACTTGCATTATTCTTTATACAGAAATATTCACAAGTACGCACATACAAAAGAGCATACATATTCAAATAATTCACAATGCAAGTATCACAAAACATATAGCACATAGTCATTCGTTTCAAAATATTTAAGCATATTCTCGATGTCTTCAAGTTCATACTTATCACATGAATGCATCCTAGATCTTTTCTAGATGCTTATTGCTCATTAGGACAAGTGTGTGAGTTATTAACTCGTGCTCTGATACCCCTCTGTCATGACCTGAACCCGCCCTTATGGATTAAGGTCATAATCAGCCAGTAATCATTGGATTACCTGCGGCCTTAAACCTTATTAAACATGTTTTAGTATAAATAAAGGGGCCAAACGTAAGCAGACTTAAATATTTTGTCCAATGAGCTATGCTTACATGGTATAGTAAAATTATCCCAAAAGTTTTTCATAATAACTCACACATATATGCAGAATTAACATCTTATACATCCAGGAACTTCAAATAGCCAGTCAGCCAAACAAAGGTATATGTACATATGTGATCCACCATATTCATCAAGATAGCAAAAAGTGGTAAACAAAATAACAAAAACAACGCCTCATGTGTGAGACATTCGGGTTGACTCCACAAAATCGACTTCCTCTCATATTCTTCACTGAGGCTAGGTTTGGACATTTCTTTGCTCACCTACACACATATAAATGAGAGTGAGCGATAGGCCAGTCAATAATATCAAAATAAAGATGTTACATGAATCAAATTCGTAACGAACATAGCAAACGACCTTAGGCCCATTCATGTTTCTATCTAGTACATCATACGACCTCGGGCCCAAACATATCAAACGGCCTCGGGCCCAACAATTCATGCCAAACGACCTTTGACCCAATCATTCATGTCAAACGGCCTCTGGAACAATCATTCGTATCAAACGGCCTTTGGCCCAATTGACACGACCCCGAAACCGCCCCTAGTAGGATGGTGCCGTGATGGCCAGTAATCCGAGATTACCAAAGGCCAATTTTCAAAATCCACACACAAATCAGAGTACAAATATATGGGGCTCACAAGTACGGAAGCAATAGATACAAATCAGATTAGTCCATAAGAGCTGTGCGTAAGTCAAATGAAATAGCAAACATCTTCACATGGCTTACAACTTAATTACAAATGAAGCAACGTAGAAATTACATATTGATCAAAAGGCTTCTCAAGCCGACGTGTGCAAAATACAAGTATTACAAGTCGAGAAGCATAATTTTCAAGACTGCCGACATAAATACAAGTCAAGCCGACATAAACACAACTCAAGCCGACATAACAAAAATCCAAAACAAGCTCATGAATCACATCTAGGCGTCATCGCCTTCTTGCTCATCACCTACATATATATAGAGAGGGTGAGCGTGGATACTTAGTGAATGATATAAATAATAAAGGGTTTGCATGAATAATAGCCGAAGTCTTTTTTAAAAAAAATACATATCAAAACTTTTTATAACAAGGGATGGACCTCGTCCATCTAACAAATCATCAAAGCTTCAAGGGATGCTTACTAGCATCAACTTATTACAAATGATGACATTCCGGAAAAACAACCCACGCGATAATACCGTCAGTGGCAAAACAAGACAAAGCGAGGGAGATATCTCAAACAAGGGTGCTACAAAAGTTTAGAGTCCTCGAAAACATTGTGGAAATTATTTATCATAGAAAATTTCCAAAAATCGTGTCCATTCAATGTCTTTATGATTCTCACGCATCAACATCCACCACTTTCTCGCTTCGTCTTGTAGTGTAAAGGTGGCTAGCAATACCTTTTGTGTTTCTTGACAAGGAAACACCTCAAACAATTTTTCTATTCCGACGACCCATGCCTCTGCCTTCAACGGATCCAGTCCTCCATAAAACTGTGGCGGTTTCATTTTCTTGAACTCTTTAGTGAGAGCTATTGTCCGGTCATCATTTTGTTGGTCTTGCACATGCAGTTCCAGAGGTAAAGGCGGAGGGTGTGGCTGTTGCCATTGTTGTTGCCACTATTGTTGTTGTCTCAATGTTTCTACCATTTCCTGAATCAATCTTTCCATCCTATCCATTCTAGCAGTAGAGGACTCCTCTAATTCATCACGTCTTGTTCTCACCATTATCTGATTAAACTTGCATTATTCTTATACAAAAATATTCACAAGTACGCACATACAAAAGAGCATACATATTCAAATAATTCACAATGCAAGTATCACAAAACATATAGCACATAGTCATTCGTTTCAAAACATTTAAGCATATTCTCGATGTCTTCAAGTTCATACTTATCACATGAATGCATCTTAGATCTTTTCTAGATGCTTATTGCTCATTAGGACAAGTGTGTGAGTTATTGACTTGTGCTCTGATACCACTCTGTCATGACTCGAACCCGCCCTTATGGATTAAGGTCATAACTAGCCAGTAATCATGGGATTACCTGCGACCTCAAACCTGATTAAGCATGTTTCAGTATAAATAAAGGGGCCAAACGGAAGCAGACTTAAATATTTTGTCCAATGAGTTGTGCTTACATGGCATAGTAAAATTATCCCAAAAGTATTTTATAATAACTCACACGTATATGCAGAATTAACATCTTATACATCCAGGAACTTCAAACAGCTAGTCAGCCAAACAAAAGTATATGTACATATGTGATCCACCATATTCACCAAGATAGCAAAAAGTGGTAAACAAAATAACAAAAACAGCGTCTCATGTGTGAGACATTCGGGTTGACTCCACAAAAACCGACTTCCTCTCATATTCTTCACTGAGGCTAGGTTTGGACATCTATTTGCTCACCTACACACATATAAATGAGAGTGAGCGATAGCCCAGTGAATAATATCAAAATAAAGATGTTAGATGAATAAAATTCGTAACGAACATAGCAAACGACCTTAGGCCCATTCATGTTTCTATCTAGTACATCATACGACCTCGGGCCCAAACATATCAAACGGCCTCAGGCCCAAACATTCATGTCAAATGACCTTTGGCCCAATCATTCACATCAAACGGCCTTTCGCCTAATCATTTGTATCAACTGGCCTTTGGCCCCAATCATTCATGTCAAACGGCCTTTGGCCAATCATTCATCTCAAATGACCTTCGGCCCAATCATTCATGTCAAACGGCCTTTGGCCCAATCATTTATGTCAAATGGCCTTTGGCCCAATCATTCATGTCAAACTGCCTTTGGTCCAATCATTCATGTCAAATGTATTTGTGTGTGTTTCATACTCATGATCATGATCATATTTGTATTCACTTAGTCTTAAGCAAAAGACTAACATTTAGAATACTCATTCTTAATTCAAACATAGAAATCCATAAAAGTCAAATGACCTTTTGGGCTATCCTCCGTACACGTGTACGGAGGGATTTGTTTGAGGCTTAGCTTCTCCAAGAAGCTTTGGATTTTAGTTTCTATAAGAGGGAGGCTCCTCCTCCCTCCTCTAGGTTCAGAAAAAACTTCCTTGAGCCATACATATATTCTATATCTATACATCTTCATTTCTCTCTTGTTTTGTGCCTTAAAGTGTAGATGTGTGTCACTTTTGTACACAAACACACACTCAAACACCTTCCTTTGGTTGCTGAGGTGCTAAGGGATTATTTTTGCTGTTCTTGGACTGGTTTAAGCTCAAAGAACTTGCTGGAGTTGCAGTTATAAAGGAGGTCTTCAAGGGTGAGCATTTGACCTTTAAATCCTCCTTTCTTGCTTAAGCTTTTAGCCCTTCTTGCATACATTTTTAAGCTTAACTCTTAACTAGAAAAATTTATGTTTTTGCATGCTTAAAATAATTGTTTCAGGTCACTTTTTCGTTTGGGGTGATTTACCCCCTCTTAGGCCTTGTTTTGAGCCATCCATTTAGGCTCTTGTTGAACCCTTTGCATGACCTTTCTACCACTAAAATCCAGAGGATTTTCAGTGGTGGAAAGGTGGTTTTGGTGTCCTAAATAGGAGAGGGTCATCCCCTCTCCTTGTATTGTGTTTACTATCTTCATATGCCTCATGTTTGAGCACCTTTGTTAAGCTTGTGTTAGATTGTTCTTAGCAAGCATTTGTGGTTGTTTTGCTGAGGCATGCCACTATTTTTACTTGCTTTGTTCACTCCATGCATGGTTAATACACTTGTAGTGTAAATCACACAAAGTAGCTTTGTATGCTTCATAAAGTAGCATGTCATTCTAGCTTGTTTTCTTTCCATTTCACCATGTTTTTGGTGATGTTTTGCCATGTCATGACTCTGTTTTGGTTTGGTTTGGTTTGGTTGGCCCTTGCATGCTCCATGCACTTGTAATGCAATTCCATGAAATAGCCTAACATGCATCATGTTGTAACATGTCATTCTAGCATGCTTTTAGCTTAACTTCATGAAGCTTTTGTCCATGTTTTAACATGTTTTAGCTCTGATTTTGGTGGTTTTGGCCATGCATGAGTTGCTTTCTATAACTATGGTTCAGTCTAGCTTGTTAGCCTTGTGTATTGAGTCCACTAGCATGCATTACTTGGACTATTTTAATGATTTGGCATCATTTATTATGTGATTTTAGTCCATGTTTCATGGCCATGCATTCACATTTGTCATTCGTTGAATGCGTTGAAGGGTTTCCCCCTTTATGTCTTAACATGAACCATTGTGTATGCCTTCATGCCTTAGCTTGCGAGCCATTATTTCAATGTGTTTTTGGGGTTATTTTGCCATGATATAACTCTGATTTTTGTTGGTTAAGTCATCCCATGCTTGGTCTTAATAGGTGTAGTGTAATCCACCTTATTCACCTCGTATGCATCATGCCTTATGCCCCTCATGCTAGCTTGTTTTGGCTTCCTTCCATGCATGTTTTAGACTCATTTTAGCATGTTATAGGATTGTTTTGGGTGGCCTTGGTGTAGACACCCCATTTTTGACCGTCCTCAAGACTTGGACGTCACCGTTTGAACACTCGGTGATTATCCATGTTTGTGTTTGTTCGGAGTTCCCGGAGGTCTCGGCTCGCATGCCTTGCCTCAAGATACCCACCCACCGGTAGTGGTAGAGGCCACCGGCTGGTGTTTGCTGCCACCGGCAATGTTTATTGCCGGCTGGCCCTATTTGTTGCCGGTCACACTATTAGTGCCGGCCGACACTCTTTTGCCAGATGGCATTTTTGGCCGGGCCGATTGCTGTTCATTCTGCTTTTGCAGATATTTTAGACAGCTGTCTTGCTTTACATCCCTCCATACACGTGTATGGAGGGATCTCCCTCTTGTAAAGCTTGTCTTGTAAGCTTTACAAAGACATATAGAGAGAGGCTCTCTCTTAAAGCAAAAAGAGAGGACTAGGTTACAGAGTTTAGATATTTTGAGACGCAAAAAACAACCATTGTTGAGCTCTGGTTCTAGGGTTTGAGTTAGATACATTTTCTATCTCTCTTTCCCTCTCATTTTGTGCAACTGTGTTTTGTGTCTTACTATGCACACAAACACCTAGTGTTTCACCTTCCTCTTTGGAACTGAGGTTCTAAGGGACTGATTTGAAGTTTGGCATTGGATTCAAGCTAAAGGAGGCCATTGGAGCACCGTTGCGAAGGGGTCTTCAAGGGTGAGAACCTAGTCTCCTTTTTCTCCATTTTTGCATAATTTTCTACCTATCTTAGAGCAGTTTGTGCTTATTGTTAAAATACAAAAGAGTTCTGTTTTTAGGCCCTCTTTATTGTTTATTAAGAGTGTTTTGTTGTTTGAGGGTGGTTGACCCCCTTAGGCCTTGAAAGGCCTCATTTTGGGCCATTTTGTGCTAGCTCCGGGATTTTGGTGTGGGGTCTCTTTCACCACTGAAATCCTCAAGATTTCAGTGGTGAAGATGATGCCTTGAAGTCCCAAGAAAGGGGAGGCCACCCCCTCTCCTTGTTGTCCTTGAAAAGGCATATTTTGGCCTCTTGAGAGAGCATTTGTTTCTTTCCAAATTAGGCAATCTAGTCTATACTTGTTTGCTGTGCGCATAACATAGTAATTCTAGGCTAATAAATGGAATAAGAACATGCTTGAGTGTGTGTTGAGCATGACTTGGCTATTTTTCATGCTTATATATCCATAATATAACATGATTTCAAGTTGGTTTTGGTACTCCATGCCTGTTTAGCATAGTTGCCTTGTAATGCCTTGTTATGCCTTAACATGTCTTAGGTTGTTAGCCTTTGTTGGAGCATGTTTTAGGCTTGGTCTTGTGAAGATTTTGTGCATGTTTTGCCATGTTCTAGGTCTTTCTTAGGTTGTTTGGGTTGATTTTGGCATGCTTGATATAGCTCCTTTGTATTTGGGCTTGTTGGACTTGAGTATGTGCATTTGTAGCATGACATCTTTGCATCGATTTGGTGATTTGGGGTCCCCCCACATGTTATTTCAGTCCTATTTCCATGCTTGTTTGATTGCCTTGCATGCCTCTTTAATGCTTTGGAAGCTTGTGTAGCAATGCTCCATGTTTTGGTGTTTATGCATGCCTTTGTTTTTGAGTCATTTAGATGACATCTAAGTGGCCCTTAGGCCTTGTATTAATGTCCCAAAACTCTGTTTTTAGTCATTTAGTCCATGCCATGTTTGGTCTTGCTAAGTGTAGTTCAATGCCCCATTGGTCTGCTTTGAACACTTAGACTATTTGTTGCATGTTTGGCTTGATTTTGTTGCTTGGTTTGGCACCGTCCTAACATGCATTTTCAATGCTTATGTTGCATGCTAATTAGTCCATGATTCCCCCTTTCAAGTGTGCTTGAGAGTTGTTCAATTTATGCCTAAGTGTTGGCCTTTCAACATATGTATGTGTGCATGTGTATTTGGTCCCTCATTGTAGCACTTTGGCCCTTATTTTAGGCCTTATTAGAGCTGCCTAAACCATGCTTAAGACCACCCTTTCATTGGTTAGCATTACCTCATGTTTGCTTGCATGCTTGCATAAGTGTATCGCCATGCCATGTTGCATCCTTAGCTTGCATGCTTAGGTTGCATTGCATCTTGCATGCATGCCTTGTTCCTTGACTTAGTGATAGTGGAGAGTGTACGTAATTCCCTTATTTTCATTTTGGGAGTCTTTGGCGTTGTGAATGTTGGTTTTGGAGGAGTGTAATCCGATTTAATCTTGTTGGGTTTGGTTGTTCACATTTGTTTGGGTTAAAAGTTCCTCGGAAACTTAGAAATTTTGCCTTGGGGTCGACACTAGCCTACTTAAGGGTCGACCCTTGCATGTTGTAATGTTCCTGGGTGTGCCGCTGGAAATTAGGGTCGACACCAGCCTTGGTGGTGTCGACACTTCCCTCTTGTTGCTGCCCACAAGGGTCGACACCAGTCTGGGAAGGGTCGACCCTTGTATATTGCAGAATATGTGTGTGTTGGTTGCTGGAAATTAGGGTCGACCCTGTCCTGTGTAGGGGTCGACACCATGCTTGGTGCACAGATTGTTTTTCTTCTTAGAGGGTTGACACCTCTGCCCAAAGGGTCGACCCCTGCGTGTTTTTTTCAGATTTTTGGGCTGGTTTGGGCCTTATTTTTGAGGGGTTTTGGGGCCATTATTTTATTGGCCTTAGGGCTACATCTCTACTACTATAAATAGGCTCAAAACATATTTTCATTTCATTTTTCTCCTCTTTCCTCTCTCTCAAACCGTGAGTTCTTCTCTCTCTCTCTCTCCAAACTCAAGCTTTGGCACTAAGATCTCTAGATCTACTCACCTAGAGTGTTTGTTTCACCGTGGTCCTTTGAGAAAAAGTGTAGATCTCGTCAAAAGCTTCCTTTAGGTCCGATTGGTTCGCGGCTTCGTCGCCTTTGGTTTTTGGGTCGTCATCTCTTGGCTTCAAAAGGTAGAGATTTCTAGTTCTCTTTCAATATCCCCTTTTATGGATAGATTCGTGGTATTTTCTTTACATAAATACAAAAGTTTACATTTTTCATGCATATTGTGATGAATCACGAGATGGGGGTTGGGGTTTGAAGAGAGTTGGGATCATTTGTTGGGTTATAATCTTGGGTTATGAATCTGGGTGTAAAAGTAATAGAAGGGTTAGAATAAAATGTGTTTTTGATAATTCGAACTATTAATATTTAAGAATTTGTTTAGTATATTATTTCTGTAAAAAATCATGTCGATCGGATAACAGATACTATATTCGATCACTTTTTTCTGAAAAAAAATGAACGGTCAGAAAATTAACGATTCGTAAAAAAATGATCTGAATACATAATATTCATTATTCAATTATGTGATTTTTTACAGAGATAATGTATTCAACAAATTCTAAAATATGAATTGTTCAGATTATTAAAAATGAGCCCAAAAGTGGACCCAATGGGCCAGACTGGACCCTCCAGTCCACGACTGGAGGCAAGCCCCAGCAAGCAAGGCCCAAAATCAAACCAAACAGCCCTTAAACCATAGCAAGAGAGAGAGAGAGAGAGAGAGAGAGAGAGAGAGATGGCAGGGTATAGAGCTGAAGATGAATATGATTACTTGTTCAAGTTGAAGGGGGTGCTCATAGCTGACCTTCCCCGATCGTACCCAAGCTCCCGAGCCGAGACAACTCCGGTGATGACGGACATGTGGCCTTCGGCACCGAGTCAGGGTTTCCTAAATTCTCCCATAAAAAATATTTAGGTGGCGACTCTGTATCTGGCAAAGCAGTCCATGTTTGGCACTACTTTTTCAAAAATCTATTTCTCAAAACGATTTGCCAGATTTGGACTCTTTGGTTCAGATTAAGAACCGTGACACAAATCGAGTCCGAACTGTAGCGTGAGGCCCCCACGCGGGCGCGTCTACACTTGGTCATATACTTCATGCTTTGTATAGCTGTAGTGCAATTGGCCTTGCTAACTTTGTGTTTTGTTGCCTCATGCATACTATCTTTGAGCTACTTAGATGGTTTGGCATTATTTAATACTTCATTTCAGAGCTTTTAGCATTGCCTTGTTCCTACATCAATCATGCTTTAAGTGCCTTTGAGTGTTATGCATTGTTGCCTAGTTTATGCCTTAGCTCGTATGCTTGCATGCCTAATCCTTTGAGCCCTCGTCTCAGCATGTTTAGGTCCTTAGTTTGACCTACTTGAGCTCTGTCCATGCTTAGTTCATGCATTTGTGCCATGTATTGCATGCCTCCTTTTTAGTCCTCTTTACTAGCTTCATGCTTTAAGGACCCTAGCATGCCATACTTGTGTTGTTTGAATGATTTGGCATCATTTCTTACCTCATTCCAGTACACTTAGTGTTGTTACACTTCCACGCTTTTCACTCTTTAAGTGTTCTTGAGAGTTGCACCTTTGTGCCTTAATTGGTGAGCCAATTGGCATGCATGCTTGTAGATGTTTTCGGTGCCTTCATTTTCGGCCTCTATTTTGGCATGACTAAGGTCTGTCCATTTCGGTTCAAGTCCATTGAGTATATGGTTTGCATGTTGTTGCATGTTTGGTGTATTGCATATTATTGCCCTTGTTGCATTGCATTGTGCATGCATGCATTACGTGGTGTTTAGAACCTTATGATTGCATTGCATTGCGTATGTCATCTTACATTATGCATTGTGTATGCCATGTAGTTCATAGCATTGTGTATGCCAAGTTGTTTCTTCACATTGAGTATGCATATTCCTAACATTGCCAAGTTGCCCTTGTAGCATTGCATTGTGCATGCATGTGTCAGCATTGTTTGCATGCCATTTGCATTGGTAGTTTGATCATGTTGCATTGCATGTTGTTGCATGCTTGTCCCTTGCATTGTGTAAGGTTGCATTACATAGCATTGTGCATGCCATGTTCCTTACTTGCATCGTGTTTGGAATAGGTGTTAGTCCAAACACGGGAAATGAGAGACGTTTCATACTTAAAGTGATGAATCGTGCCTCAATTCCCGGTCGTCGACCCTCTTGATCATACATGATAGAGTTTTAGGCTTTATGTGTTTACTTGTGCATTCATTTTACATTGAATTGTACAACTTCGCCTCTCGGCCATCATGCATTGAAATGCGCGAATGGTGGCCCGAGGGTCGAGAACCACACTCCCTTGAGTTTATGACATGATAGGGAGGGTGGTTGTGCACACATATCTTGCAAATACATTGCCACGTCCTTTCTTGCTCTCTGTTGCAGCAAACTAGAATTCAGCAGCAACAACTGGCCTGCCAGCCAGAAAAACTAGCTGGCCGACCACTTTTCTGGTTTTTCAACAACCAAAAGTGGTCAGCAGGCGTCTGGAGAGACCAAAAGTGGTCGGCCACCCTTCCACAGGTTTCCCTAGGTGGAGTTTCAGCTTTTTGGAGCTTGGTGCAAGTTTCTGAAAACAAATGAAAACAGAGGCAAATCGGGGCATCGCATTGGATTTCCGAACGAGGCGACCGGGCACGCATGCGCCTAGTCTTCTCCCTCCGAGAACCTCCTGTTTTACAGCTTTCCTTAGCTGCCATGCTTAGATAGCTTGCTTTTGCTTTGGTTTGTACTTTAATTAGTTAATGCGTTAGCTATTTAAATTCGTTTTGTAATAATTAGTTAACTAGGATTAGTTAATTAATTGTGTTGTAATAATTAGTTTAATTAGTTTAGATTAGCTAGTTAGCTTCTTATTCGGTCCCTCCGTCGAGAGGGTGTACTTTTGTAATAAGTGTGCATGTGTGTGATACATGTCTTCCAACCTCCGTTTCTTTCTCCCTTTTACTTAACCGCTTACGATGGTTAGTTTTAGGGCATATTTCATTTAGCATACCTTATTCTTGCATGCGTGCATCCATTCATCCGTCTTGCATGCACCGGGCTCGGCGCATCATACTAACTGCATTGTATTTCAATACCTATTTGAATACATGTATCAAGTTGCATTTCACATAACATCTTAGATAGCCGAGCCTATCTTAGCTGCATTTTCACATGTGTTGCATTAGCCATCTTAACATGAACTAGGATCATGCATGATTTCTAACTAGTTCTTTGTTTTGGCTCAGAATACACTGTGAGTGTTTACGCTTTAGCATATTGCATGTGTGTTATTGACTGCCATGAAAGCATGCTTGCCATGAGGCTAACTGCTTAGTTGATATTAACAGGCTGAATGCCTGTGGGTGAATGTTGGATTGCGTGAATTGGAACAATTCATCAAAAGCCTATTTTAGCCTACTTACGAGTAGCAAACTCCAAAACGTTTTCAAATGAACATGCAATATTTTGTTCCAAATTAGGCGATCTATTCTATACTTGTTTGCTGTGCGCATCACACAGTAATTCTAGGTTAATAACCGGAATAAGAACACATGTGTTTTCAAAAACAAAATATCATGTTAGTAAAGGCAGATCTTTTGATCGGGCGAGCGAGGGTGCTTATTGCATGACCTTCCCCTCTCGTACCCAAGTTCCCAAGCCGAGGCAACTTTGGTAATGATGGACACGTGGCCTTAGGCACGAGTCAGGGTTTCCTAAATTCCCCCAAAGTAAATTATTTAGGTGGCGACTCTGTATCTGGCAAAGCAGTCCATGTTTGGCACTTCTTTATAAAAATCAGTTTTCCAAAACGATTTACCGGATTTGGACTTTTTGGTGATTTATCGGTCTTATATCGCACATTGTAAGATTAGATTCAGAACCGTGACATTTTGAGTCCGAATTGTAGTAAGCCCAATGAACAAAACGGAATCTCACCCCATTTTCGCGTGCGGAGCCCGGGACGTTCGGGGCGCGTCTATAGTTTCTGGCGACTCTGCTGGGGAATTAGAGAACTTGACTCGAACTCATGATATCTTGTTTCGATTACACTTATGTGTCTCTTTGCATTACATTTGCATTGGTGCGCCTAGGACACCGTGTTTGCCGTATGCTATTCCTGAACGGATTGCCAGAGGCTCGCTTGAAAAGCGTGCCATAAGGCTGACCGGTTGCGGGCTCTGCCGCGACGGGAACACAAACCCCAGTTTTTACCGGGGCACCCTTTTTGACCATTCGACCTAGTGCATATTTGGAATCAATAGTTGCCATTCCAAACTAGGACAGGTTGCTTACCCGATTTTAAGTTGTTTGAAACCGCTCTGTGCATAGTGAAACCCTAGCTCCTAACAAAATAGGACAGCGTAACCCTACCCCAACATAGGGGTGTTTTGGCTCTCGCTTGCCTGTTATGTGCTGTTAGAGTGTGCCTCTACAGGTTGTGTATCAGTTTGCAAGTCTGGGTATCGGGCCTGTGGGCATCAATATTTGGAAAATCAGTTTTACCTGAGGGTATCAGATTCAGTTTTTGGGGTAGCAATTTGGGGCACATTGATTAGAGTTGAAGACAGTGTGTTCAGCTTACAAATACCGATTGTGTGTTGTTATGCCGACTGTGTGTTGTCAGGCTAACTGTGTGTTGTCTTTAATTTATTCAGCTCATAACATAGCACACTGCACGTTTAGGTTGTTTGTTTATTTATTATGCTTTATTTATCTTTTTACTAGGTAGTTTAGCACAATTGCATCCGACCAAGCAGAAATTCCTCGAGCACTCTAGGTCAGAGGTCGAAGACTTAATCGATCTAGGCATCTGATAGACGGACAAGCAGTGTTTCTTTCTTTACCCCCGGTTGCTAGGCAGAGGTCAAGAAGGTGCAGTGTATCAGTACAGAGGTTGTCAGATCAACGGTCCTTGAACAGTCAGGCTGAGGTCTCAGTTTCTACTGCAGAGTCAGATATACCGTTTGTTCAGTTAGATCACGACAATATGGCAGGTTTGAAAGAGATGATGCGTCAGCTCCAGGAAAGTATGAAAGCCATGCAGCAGGACGCTGCCTGCCAAACAGAATTTGCTGCACGCCAAGCCGAGGTTATGGCCCAATAGGTGGTAATTACCAGGCTACAGCAGCAAACTGCAGCATCTGCTTCACACCAAGTTCCTCCCCCACCCAGGTTTCCAATTCTCGGGGAGACAGCTAATGTCCAGGAAGATACGGACATCCCGACAGGGCCGGCTCTGCCCCCAATCCTACCCCAGCTATCTAAAGCACCCACCAACCTTGTGGATTCACTGTTCGAGTTTGAGGTGGATTCAACGGCATTAAAAGTAAGCAAGCTGGAAAAGCTTTTCAAGAAGTCTCAGGGTGTGAAGTCCATTCCAGATATAGAGGATGGATATACCGACTCGGCCGTGACTCTGTCGGACCGATTTAAAATGCCGCACATTGACCGCTTCGATGGGTCTGAAGATCCTATGGTGCACTTGCGGCTGTTTTCAGACATCTCAAGGCCGATGGGCCTCTGTAGATTACAGAAGTTTTCCCTGTTTGGCCGGACCCTGTCGGGTATTGCGGCCATCTGGTATGCAAAACTAGAGGATTCTATTAAGAAAAGTTGCGAGGAGATGGCTAAGGCCTTCATAGCTCAATACTCTTGTAACACTCAGATCGAGAGCACAACTCGTGATCTCGAGACCACCAGGCAAGAACCGAAGGAGAGCTTCTCCGATTTTGTGACCCACTGGAGGGCTAAAGCCTCGATGATGACCATCAGGCTTGTGGACAAAGTTCAGATATGAATGATTGTGCGCAACCTCCAGCCCAAGCTCATGCATAAGATGTTCATCCTCCCCCTACGCACCTTTGCAGATCTACATGACATTGGGGTGCAAATAGGGGATGCCATGAAACAAGGCCTCATTGATAATGAGAGAGGGCAGCCCAACAGGGCATTCAACCGTGGTACAAATGCAGGCACAAGTAGTGCTGCAGCTGGCAGAATGTCAGATGTCGGAATGGTCACCACCACCACTCCAAAAACCCACATGGCTACCCCATTCACTGGTGCGTCCGGTAGTAGCTCACAACCAGCTAGATATGCGCCCAGAGGCCAAAGAACCTTCACCTCACTATGCATGCCCTTATCCAAGGCTTTTGGGGTTTGGATCAAGAAAGGGCACTTAAAGGCCCTAGAGCCACGGCCCTTGCCAGAAAAACTTTCTCCCTCCCATAACCCAGCTAAGTACTGTGCCTATCACCAACAGCATGGTCACGACACCGACCAGTGCTTTATACTGCGTCACGATATCCAAGATCTTATAGACAATAAGGTGATCGCACCTTCGGAAAAACCAAACGTCACAACCAATCCACTCCCATCACATAACCAAGCTCCACCTCCCAAACACCTCAACCTCATCCAAACCTCGGTCATCCCATATGACCCGAGCATATATATTACATTTTCCCACCTACCCAAGCTGGAGGTATTTATTCTTGACAGCACTGACTTGTGCGTGTTGGACATCTCCCAAACCCAACCAGAACCGGTGGTGGTGACTACTGAAGATAGAGCAGGGATCACTTTGGGAACAGAGAAGAATGAGGATTCAGAGCCTGAGGGATCTATGTGTTTTGTGTATGACTCGAGCGATTATATCACACGATAAGTCTAAGCCAAGGGTAGAATGCCAGTTGGGGCAGAGATCTGTGTAGTTTAAGAGGACGGATAATAATTTGAAGGGGAAGTGGCCAAAATAAGTTATTTCTTCTAAAAGGTGAAAAGTTTTCCTTTCTCTAATTTGTCCCCTCATTAAAACTTTTCAAGGGTATTGTCTGAACCTCCATTTCAGGTGGGTATCCAAAAATAGGACACGTGTCCGAAAATAGGACATGGCCAGACGTTAACTACATGTGTCCATGTCAGCTCCATAGGACGTATCTGTGCTGTTTAGTTATAGACACAGCAAAAACAAACTGCCAAAAACATTAAAATGCAGTGGACTTGGTGTGATAACTATTTTGTTTTAATAACAAAATAACATAATAATCAAGTAAAATTATGAGTAGAAGTATGACTTCTTTTTGTTTTGATAAATATGAGTAGAAATATGACTTGGTGTTCAAATATACTAGTACCAGAAATAAATAAAGGCTGCTAGCCAGACTAATTACTAAAATCTCTTAGTTGTATAGGTAAGTAATCAGCTACCACTGTGAAATGGAATTCAATGTAAGGTTCTCGCTTATTCAATGAAACACCATTTTATCACAAGCATTGTGGGCTTGGAACAGAGTGACAGTGCATTAGCTTTCATTCAAGCCAGGTAAGAGGGGGAAAATAAAAACTACTTTCTCTCTCTTTTCTTTCCTCTTTGGTCTCCTCCTTTCTAAAGGAGGGCCTAGGACTCTTTTGTTATTATTTAGTTCATTGAAATGAGATGTAATGAAATGATTGTTCTTTAGATTTGCCTATGAAGTAATCATTCAGTTACAATGGTAAATGACAATTTCATTTGCAATGCATTTTTCATTATTTTTTCCATCAACCAAACATGAGAATGAATATTTTGATCAAATAACCATTCAATTTCATTCCAGTGAACCAAACACTATCTTCTAGTTTATTTTTTTGATCCACAGGAGAGAAAAGGCTGCACATACCATATTGTAGTTGCATGTTGACATGAGATTTGACCTTATGGGGTTTATAAAAAAATATGCGCTCTGCCCTAAGGGAGTCATCTCCCCAAAATAATAGGTCGAACAAAATCAACACAGCTTGTGCACATTCAAAAATCTTTTACCGCGAGCTTGAGAAAAAGGCCTCTATCAAAAGAAATTCTGTTTATCATTATTATTAGATAAAAATTGAAATTTCACAATAGCTTAAATTTTATCAAGGTCATTTACATGATTTAAATTAAATTCCATATACTACCACTTCTCAGATTTCTTATGCTCAAATGAAAATTAAACTGGCATCATTTGAGTTTAAATGGATTGAAAAAATCAACTTCAAATCAATTAGACTTCCAACACATAGAAGCCATATTTTGAACATGTATCCTGTAGACATTTCAGCACTCTCTCCGTTGCCATGTATACACACATACACACATACATACATACATACATTTATACATACATAATATTTATATATATTATGAAAAAAAGAAACTAATTGCAATAGTAGATGGTTAAATTTAAGAGTTTGTCATAGTTATCCTAATCTATTTCGTTTTAAGTGTCCAATAGAGGAAGACCAACCTTCAGATGCTGCTGATCTTCCACAACCTGTTTAGCACAGGCCCTAACCTCATCTGGATCAATCTTGGATTGGGGGCGAACCAGAAAATCCATTGGCATTGCCTCGGGCCTTAAAGTAAGACGCATGGAAGATGACTGGCCAGACTTCGATTCCCTGCACATCCCTCATAAAATTGAAGTGTTCGAATATATACATTCAAAACACAGTGCAAATCACCCATATAATAAAATCAAAATTGACTGACTGACTAGGACCCAATGGATTAATTTTGTTATGACATCTTACTATGAAAATTCAGGCAAATCAAGATCGTCATCTCTGGATTCCATTCATGAAGCTTTATTCATTGGCCTACTGAAAAATAAACAAGACATTCCTCGCATGAGTAAGACTAGATATATATGAAAACAAGGTCAAGATGGCTAAATCACTCAAAACACATGTGTAAGCAAATTGAACAAAGATAATATATACTTTTTCGCAGATGGCCTCCGAAAGGGAACCTTCTCATCATCAAAGTTTCTCATGTCCTTAAACCGCGTGCTCTTATTGAATATTGGTCAACTCTGCATTTTATTTTCAAATTTTTAAATGATAAGGAAATATTAATATGAACGAGTTGAAACCATGTGCCCACATCAGTTATTAAAAAAAACTCCTGAGGTTCCAAACAAAACCTACATACAAGGGTTCACATACTAATCAAACAATATTAGAAGGGGAGAACAAAACAATATCAGAGAGCACATCTTCAAAACTCATAAATTTACTCAATGAAAATACATCCCCCATGACCAAACATCATGCAAAGATAGCTCAGTAGAAAATAAAATGAAACAGGAATGGTTCTGGATTTTCAAGACAATTTCATCAACATCTTGGAGAATAAATCTTCGGTTGATCATTGAGCAGGAAAGAAGTCTATCCACCACATGCACTTTCACACTATGTTCTAGCAAACTAATACCATAAAATTTATCCAAGTACAAAGGGGAACCATGAAGAGTGATCAATACAGAAATCTTAATGACATCATTCTTAGCCTCGAAAATCTCCTTCTTTAATTTGACATTCTCACTTTCATATGGTTTGAGTTTCGTAGTGAGTTTGTCATTCAATTTGGATAAGTTAAGAGATTTCTTATATAATTTTTCGTAAGCGTGCTCAAGCCCTTCATCATCACTTCCCGAGGATTCATCATCAGTGACGTTCTCAACCGGCCTCTTCGGATACTCTATTTGTCCTTTAGTTTCAGAAGCCACTGTGAAAGCAAGGAATTGTTCATGCCCCCCTTCACTTTGTGCTTCATTGTCACTTTTATCTTTATCGGACTCGGATTCATCATCCCAGATGATAGCGAAGGCTTTCTTCTTCCTCAAACGATTAGGGCATTCTTGAGCAAAGTGGCCAAATTCTTGGCATTCATAGCATTGGACCCTTTCAGAGTTCCCTTATATCTTTCATTTCTCCTTCTTGATTATAGAATTAATTTTGTGTTTATCTTTGCCTTTGAATTTATGAGTTGATTCCAAAATATTAGGATTCTTTTTAAGAAAAGATTCTTTAAATTGTTTTACGAAAGTATCTATAATCTTGGAATCAATCTCACAATCCTCATCAGAATCGTTCGTTTCCAACTCTATGAGCATTACTTAAAGCAATATCATCTTTTTATTTCTTTTTGAAATTTCTATGTGCCTCATAAGTTTGGAGTTTTCTAATCAAATGATCTAACTTGAGGTTGTCAACATCTTGAGCCTCTTCAATAGCCGTAACTTTTGGTTTAAACCGATCAGGCAAGGACCTCAAAATTTTTTCCACAATCTTAGATTCCGATATTTTTTTCACCTAAATTGAAGCTGGAATTTACAATGTCACTCAACTTCGCATAAAATTTATCAAAGGTCTCACTATTTTTTATAGAAAGGTTTTCGAAACTTGACGTGAGTCTTTGAAGTTTTGAGCGTTTAACTGAAAGAGTGCCTTCATAAATAGTTTGTAAGATAGCCTAAACCTCTTTTCCGACTTCATAATTGCAAATACTGTTAGATAATGTCTCAATGGGACTACATAATTAAATGTGGTGTTATCATTTATAAGAAGCCTACCATTTAAGTGATTCAATTTAGTTAATAGGCTTAAGGGTATATGTGTTATGGCCCTAATGTGTAGATACTAGTTGTATAATTTCTATTTCTATGAGGGGCAGAAATTTTAAAACCAATAATGGTTAATTTATTGGTTTTCATTACCTTTCAGTTTTAAAACCAATAATGGTTAATTTATTGGTTTTCATTACCTTCCAGTTTTAAAACCAATAATGGTTAATTTATTGGTTTTCATTATCTTTCAGTTATGAAAACCAATTACAACCTTTAAAAGGTTATGGTCCCTATTCCTTCCTAAGGTGAAAAAATAAGAACACTGTTTTGTTTTTCTAAATCCTCTCAAGGAGAAACATAAGGCACCAAAGGGGAAAGGATTAGAAGGCAATAACATAGTCAATATCAAGGTTTTATTGACAATCAGACGCTTCCGTTTAACCGTTCATCGATGGATTCAGGTATGTCATTTTGTCTTGATTTCTTGATGATATACATGGTAGATGATCCGAAACATGAAGTTTCATGTTCTGTAATTTATGTTTACAACCGTGTGCCCACATCAGTTATTAAAAAAAACTCCTGAGGTTCCAAACAAAACCTACATACAAGGGTTCACATACTAATCAAACAATATTAGAAGGGGAGAACAAAACAACATCAGAGAGCACATCTTCAAAACTCATAAATTTACTCAATGAAAATAGATCCCCCATGACCAAACATCATGCGAAGATAGCTCAGTACAAAATAAAATGAAACAGGAATGGTTCTGGATTTTCAAGACAATTTCATCAACATATTGGAGAATAGAACTTGGGTTGATCATTGAGCAGGAAAGAAGTCTATCCACCACATGCACTTTCACACTATGTTCTAGCAAACAAATACCATAAAATTTATCCTAGTACAAAGGGGAACCATGAAGAGTGATCAATACATGTATGAGTGCCAAAAGTCCAAAAAATGTATAACATTACCCATTTATCAACCAAGTCTTTTGTCATTCTTCTGTTGGCTGTGGTCTCCTCATCAGACTTCAAAAACATAATAACCTGCATAACACAAAAAATTAATATGCAGAGTTGTTCCTTCCACTGCCAAGCCATAACCATTATTCATGTGTCAGTGTCGCCTCATAAGGAGAATCCTGACCTTCCCAAGACCACTCTTCTTCAGTTGCTCTCTCCTATCATAATGCTATAAATCAATGGGAAACTGCATGAAGTGCAATACATCTCACTTAAAGAAATGGAGAAAACGCTTTTTGTACATCAGTTAAGATCCTCAATATTGCCCCACGGATGTTTATATTCGGTAAGCTTCCATCTGGAAGGGGTTCGAGCCAGGTTTTCAAGAGGGTTAATACTCCATGATGGAGTTGTTTCCTGCACCAAACAACAGTTGATGTAGGAAACAAGATAAGAACCATAACTAATAAAATGGAAACATGATGTCAATGAAACTAACGAGAGAAAATCATCTTACATTGAGAGAACAACCTCCTTAAGGAGAGGCAGCCTTTTGAGTTTATTTATAGCAGGTTTTGACTGTCTAATCAATTCTACGCCTTCAGCCACCACTTCAAGCTCAGCCATAACATTTTCAACAAGCAATGCTATCTCTTCAGCACTCTTCTCCCCTTTCTTCTTTTTCTTGCCTGACTTGAAGAGCTGATCAATTTCCTTATTGTCTTTGCCCTCTACCGCCTGGAAAAATTGTAATAGATCTTGTAAATCTTCAAAAAAATATATATTGATAGTCATTATTAAGAAACCGAAACAACTAGAATTGTCACAATAATAAATTTTAAAGAAAGATGAAGTCCTAACCTGAGGAGCATCACCAGGAGACCATGGTTCATTATCAAATCCATACAGCTTTAGTTGCATGAGTTCCAGGGGCTACCCTGATATCCACCTGTAACAATAACAAGAGGTGTCAAGAAATAGAAAGACAACAAAATTAAATCAAAACCAATAGCAATTGTTGGATATTTCAATTGAAGTGAAGCACAAGTAAACCAAATTCAATTCAGCCCCCCTCAAGTAGAAGTGTGCTTCCAGATTAAATCAAAGAGAGATGTGCAACCAGATTATAAATGTAATTGATGATATACAACCAACTATAAACAAGAAACAGTTTTTAAAACCAATTATTAGATAAAGCCAACACTTCACAAAAAAGGAATTCAAAGTGGCTTCAGCAATCATGTTTAGAAGTAACATTTCCAAAACTTCCCCATTATATCTATATTACTCATCTCAAAATGACATCAACCTTGCTGAGATCAGTAGAAGTTCAGAACCATAGTTATAGTGAAGACCATTGCTTTATGGTCGCACTCAAATTTTAGGTAGCTACAATTTCTTAATTTCTATTTTTGCTTAAATCTGTATCCATTTTTGATATCAGACGTGACTAAAGAAACCATTGAAGATATGCTATTTTATCCACAATAGGATCCACTACAAACATTTATGAAACATACCACAACCATATGAACTTCCAATCCTCTATAATGGGACTCATACAGAACATGTAATTTGTAAACAAAGAGGTACCATCACAAAAAAAAAAAAAAAAAAAAGCACATACCTTATACCGCATAGGCAAGCTGCGCATGAGTTTCACTCGCAAGCAAAGGCTAATCACCGTTGCCATACTGCAATGTTCAACTGTTGGAGTGAATGCCACCCTGAATAAATAAATAATAAAAAAAACCATATTTAATTTATAAGAACTGAAAATTCCACCAATACAAGGGGATTTGTCTCTACCTCACACAGTTATGCTTGTCATCTACTTCAATTGCATCTTCTGATATAACTTTCAGCTCTTCCAAGGAATACGGATGCTCAGGATATTTTATGTCTCTAAGATGATGTAAGAATGTTGAGAGAAGTACAGAGTTTCCAAAACTACTTAGCTCCCTTGTATAATTTGCTATGAAACTATATATGTCATACTTGGATGTCAAGAATTAGTATCTAATTTTATTCAATAAATAAGTTCAAAACAAAATGATATGAAGAGCAAGAATAACTAGTTGCCATAAAAAATATAGTTTTGCTTCCAACGAAAAGATACACTTGTTTGATGAGGACATGATAGTTTTGCTTCCAAGGAGAGTAGCATCTTCCCTAGAAATTCTCCATTAATTCTTTGACAAATGTATAGCTTTTATTTTCTTGTGCTTGTTTTTTACTTTGCTAAATAGCCTTCTTTTACCCAGTGAATATTGTACTATATCTTCCTTTTGTACTTTCCTCCTCCACTTTGACAAAATTTTCAATTCCTTAACAGAAAAAGTATTGTCATTCTTTGACTTTTTGTATATAGACACACAATCAAATGTAATGCATATTGACTGCAAATGTTAGTTGCAGTGAGATAGTCACCACGCATTTATTAAATTTTATATCAAATTTAAGATGCCTTTCAAGATAATTTCTATAACATGTCATTAATATTCAAAAGTTTCTACGGATGTTTTACATACTCATAAAAGTTTTGAACCACATAGCGGCACATGCTTCCTTACAATTGCTTCTGCTCCCTTTGTCTCTGAGATATGGACAAGCAGCAAAACTTTGCTGAATAGGAACTTCACCCATGTAGTTCGATTTGATCAACATGTCTAAACTACATATTCCTTTCTAAATTCTAATACACTTACATACAAGTGAATTTTAATATCAACACCAAGCTTTGCAAAGAAACCTATGATTTGTGAGATATATAACTGATAAACACAGTGGATATGACAGAGCATCAAATGTAATAATCAAACTCAAAGGATATCAAAAAATTCTAGTTGGTCAATGGGCTCCACAGCATACTCGTCGACATCATCCGATGCAGTTCTAGTTCAATGCTCCTTTTTTTCATAGACAATGGAATTGGCATTGATTAAACCGGAAACTATTTTCCTCAGTCAGCCTAATGCAGTTTGTAGAAGCTCCACATAAAAAACATTAAAAACTATGGTCCATGCTCAAAACCGACCAAATTGAAGCCAAATTGATATTGAATTATTGCATAAGCATTGAACACTATTGTCCCCTTGTTTATAAATCATAGGATGATGTGCAAAAGGAAACATAATAACAATAAATCAGCAGATTACATATTCAATTCCAATTGAAATTCTTTGTGGCCTAAATCTGCTTAACAATTTGTCCTTTATTATAATACATGATCACTCACCGATACATCATTAACCCCAAATTGTAAATGACATCACATTGAAGAGGGGATATCTAATGATTTCGATAATCAACTCATAGAAAAAAAAAAAGAAGAAAGGAAGAAGGAGAAATTACAAAAAGAAACCAGAGTTTGACTCTTGCAACAAAGTAAAACTTAAGTTTTTAATTTTGTCCATTCAAACCCTAATCTTTTGATTTGTTTTCAATCTAAACCATCCGTCAATTTTCATTAAGTAAAACTGACTGAAAAAGGATATTTCAATTTAGACATTAAACTCAATGTAGATGTATATAAAATGTCTAAAATATCATTTTCCGTTGAGTTGAATGATTAAAATACATTTTTTCTGTCGGTTTTACTTAATGAAAAAAGGCAAATGGTTTAGATTGGCAATAAATCAAAAGTTCAGGATTTGAATTGATAAAATTAAAAACTCAGTTTATTTTTTTTATAAGGGTCAAACCATAGTTTTTGTCACACCCTCAAAATAAACCCATTATATATATATCATTGGCATGCAATATTAAAAGAAACCAATTCATTATCTCATTCATCAGAGTATTACAAAAAGAAAACATTACATGTACTATCAAATTAAATGCCCTATGGGCTTACATCTTTCCAAGCCAACACTTGGACACAAAAATATGAGTTCTAACTCAAATACAAATAAAGCCCTAGGCTTGAATGTTTATCAAATAAAAACAAATAACTAAAGATGGTCTTCAAAATCCAAATCCTTCCAAGCTAAGTCCTTGGAGGTAGCTTATCACCTGGACCTGAAAATGATGTTCCCATAAAGGGTGAGCCACAGCCCAGTAGAAATATACTAAACCAAATATAAGCATTGAATAAAGCAATAGCATTCAATAGATGGTTAACCAAGATAATCAATTACATCATTATACAGTCTCATGACACTAATGTCTATGACACGTTTCACTTTTCTTTATTATCAATATGGCTCAGAACCTGGCCAAACTTACAACAGTGAACTATATATATCATATTCACATTCTTCCAATGTCAACAAACAGATGAGACTCAGGCTCAAATCAAAACACTTCATACTTCCAGTTTGATACACATTTTAGTGCTGTATCAATAAAAACACTTCAATATAAATAAGCACACATAAAAGTGATGCTAATGGAGTCCATCCCCTATCTCCTCCCAAACAAAAATGCATATACAATGTATTAAACACTCGTCATATACAACACACAATCAATACATGTATTTTCTGTATTAATTCAATAGTCAAAATCAACGACTTAAACAAATTTATTAGTTTCAATTTTC
>NW_021026690.1:981912-1021992 GCF_004153795.1 Camellia sinensis | reverse complement strand
AGTTTGCAGATTTGAATTGATAAAATTAAAAACTCAGCTTTATTTATAAGGTCAAACCATAGTTTTTTTTTTTTTTTTTTTGGCATATCCGAAAAATTTGCTTTGATATTCGGACTAGACATGAGAAGGTCTATCCCTTTCTCATTGGAAAGAAGTAGAATGATCACGTAGGGTGAATGAATCAAAGAAAGGGAATATTCTGCAGTTGAGAGAATGAAATTCGTAGTATTTCGAGTTTGTATGTGCATTGGAGGAAGACAGGAGAGAGAAGACTAATTCCTTAAATATCTGAATTGCTTATCTTATAATAGATTTAGGTTAGCCTTGGGGATTCTTTAGGATAAGCCTGATAGGTAATAAGAAGAAGAAATACCATTAACTGGTTTATGCTTCATTTGGTTGCCATATCATTACAAGGTTTCATTCATGATTTCACCCTATATGCAATGTTTATTTATTTATTTATTTATTTTCCAAATTTGACACTCAACTGCTGAAAATTTTTTTATCGTCTTGTTTTCTAAACAATCCGTTTACCACCGCTTAAGATTATAAGTCGTTTTACCCTATTATATGCATCTTATTGACTACTTAGAAACTACACATTAGTAGGAAAGAAACTGACACGAGCTATTTATGAGCGTTTTGCTTTTTTGTAAAAGTTTTTTGGAAATGAGTGTAGAAGAAGGGAAAAAAAATAATGGGAAAATTTTAAATCAATTGTTGTATCAACAAAAATATTTAAAAATTCATAAAATGTTATCATTTTAAATTATAAAACTGATAAAATTTATCATTGATTTTAATTTCATTTTTGAATAAAGTACATGTACTTGAAGTTAGGCTTAATTAGTCATGGAAATATGGTATAAGATATTACTGTATTCACAACGATGATGTATACCCATTTTCCATAGAATCATGATCGGTTGTCTCCATTTGTTCTAACAATGACTTAATTACTTTGCTTCAATCATATGGAGTTAAATCTCTAGTTTCCTATCTTGATATCTCTCTAACTAGTTTCGATCGGGAATGGTAATAGAAATCCATATCACAATGACGTGTTTTGACCTTTAGTCCAAAAAACAAATCAAGTACAACTGCAGACGAAAAACAAAGGCCTCTGTTTCTGCTTGAATCGACAGGAGCCATATAGTGCGTAGCTTGAAGATGTTATGACGAAATTCATCTGATTACACTACGATGTCAGAGTTAGAGTGGTCTTCCTGTTGTCTTTGCATTTATACAACTATGTCAGTCGTGATTTTGATACTAGGACGATGTGATTCAGCATGATGCTATTTTGTCCACTCTAACTGCTAGTTTCCCATATATGACAAGAGGGTAGTTGATTATTGTCCTAGCTGTATTATATTACAGTTGATGTAAAGCCGCATCTTAGATCTATATTATGATGGTAATATTGATGTGTTTGTGGTGCTGTTATAATCCTAATGCATTGGGATTTAAAATAAAGATTGTTGGGCAGTAGGTTATTTTCATTTCTAGACATATTTGCTAGTAATTTCATTGCAACTAGCAATTAGTTTGATAATAATAAGTTATATATGAATTTTTCGTGCTGCCTAATATGATAATATAACTCATCATTATATTATAAGCTAAATCTTTTTTTGTTTTTTTGTTTCTCTTTTACATTCTATGGTCAGTGTTTTGGTTGAGCAAGCTCTATTATGATACAACATATTTACTTGAAGAGCATTAAACCAAAAAATGAAAGACTATGAAAAATAGATAGAGAAAGGATCATATAAACATATAGAAACCTTGACGTAGTTATAAATATTTGATGAATAGCCACAAGGTAAACACTTTCATGCTTTTCTAGCTCGACAATTCAGATTCAAAAAAAAAATTGCGGGAGGAGGGTGGGGGGAAGAAAAGTGAAGAAGGAAAAATTCTTAGAACTCAAAATAACTACAGAGGTGGCTTTAGTTGTCACGCCCTTAAAAATAAACCCATTATATATAATATCATTGACATGCATTATTTAAAGAAAACACTTTATTATTCATTTCAAGAGTATTACTAAATAATATGAAAACATTACAACATGTAACATTAAATTAAATCGCCTACAGGTCTTACTATCTTTCAAGCTACCCAATTAGGACATAAGATATGAGTTCTAATTCAAATACACTTTCAAGCCCTAGGCATGATTGTTCACATGTATAACAATGAAAAACAAATAACTGAAAATAGTCTTCAAACAATCAGTCTCAGCTAAGTTTTGGAGGTAGCTTATCACTCTGAACTGTATATGATGTACCACAGTATAGGGAGCCACAGATGCCCAGATAGACAATTATAACTAAACCAAACAAGCATTGAATAAAGCAATAGCATTCAATAATGGTTAACGCAAGATAATGCATACATCATTATACAGTTTCATGAACTATTGTCTAAGACACGTTTTACTTTAACTTTATCAATATAGGCTCAGAACCTGGCCCAAATTACACGTGTGAAACTATATATATATCATATTACGTTCTTTTCCAATGTCACAAACAGATGAACTCAGCTCGAAAATCAAACACTCATACTTCAGTTTGATTACAACATTTTTAGTGCCTCGTATCAATCAAAACTTCAATATAAATAAGACACATAAAATGATGATAATGGAGTCTCAATCCCTTATCTCTCCAAACAAAAATCGGTTTAGAGGTCTCATCCCTACTTCCCTAACCGTGGAGTAATCCCTATTCCTTCCACAAAAAATTATGTAAACACATAAATATACCAACACCAATAATACATAAATGTCTGTATTAAGTTCAACAGTAAAAAATTGATGACTTATCAATGATTTAGTTTCAGTTATCTAATCCAACTGCAGTGTCTACACAAGCACAGGCTATCTCCACCGATGCCCCAAAACGGTTATTTCATAACTGAAACTAAATATATCAACATTCAATAGGCGAATGATTTAAATTATCCAACTTACGCCATTTAAATCAATGAATTCCCAATTCCATGATTTAACCATATTCCAATTTTTAAATTAATTTACAAATTAATTTATTATACAACTAAGCGTTTTCCGCAAATACAAAGTACCCCAACATATCAAATACTAAAACTTAGAACAACTTATAGATGGAGTAGGAATCCCTACTTCGAGAAAATAACCCGGAATGGAGAAGACAGAGATGAATCCCAATTCCAATGTGCCTCCAAATCACTAATGTTAGGATTAATGGAAGCCTTCGACTCACCTCATCATTTTTTTTTTTTTTTTTTTTTTTTTTTTTTTTAATAAAGGATCTAAGGTAGAAATCACTCTAAGTAGATCAATCTAAGAGAGAAGGTGAGTAGAGGAGAGAGAACTGAACAGGGTTTTGGATTCTGAAAGTGTATGAAAACTGATCTGAAACACGCTGATGCTGCCTATTTAAACCTGACAGGCTCGCTCGTCGAGCGAAGTATTGGTCGCTCGAGCGCCCAGACACAAGAAAGCCTCGCTCGAGCGAAGAAAGTCTCGCTCGAGCCAAAAACTCGAAGCTTCAGGTCTGTAACCCAGAACCACGCTCGAGCGACGGAATGCTCGCTCGAGCAAGGAACTCGAAAACATACACCTCGCTCGCTTGAGTGAAGAAAATCTTGCTCGAGCGAATAAGCACTGCCCTCAGGTCTATACCAGACGCAGTCGCTCGCTCGAGCGAAGCAAATCTGGATCGAGCCAGAAGACACAAAAACAAACCTCGCTCGAGCGACCAAATCCTGGCTTGAGCAACCAACCCAAAAACTGGACAGCAACATTTGGTTTACGAGCCCAACCAACCTGAAACAAACATGCCCAACACATCCTATAACTCCAAATGAGAAAATAAAGGACGACAACAACAGATATACAATGACAGAATAAACGGAACCCAAGTCCGGATACAATAATCAAATGGGAAAAGACCGGGGTCGCTATATTAGTTAAGAATCATTTCTTCTTCCATCCTAATGCCTTTGTCCCCTAACCCAAGAAATACATTTCTAATCTTGTGTAGTTCTTTGAGAACATCTTTCACACTCATTCTTTCACTCGCCATTTCAGCAGAACATGAAACTCCAATTTGAATGACTGGTACTAGGCAAGCCTCTAGTTTAGAAATGTTGGCTGTACTACTTTGCATGCTCCTACTTGGCTCCTCTTCCATTTCCAATATGATTTGGGGATCAACGATCTGCATTACTTGCTCTGGAAGACACATTTTTACATAGCTATGGAGGTTTACATTACCTGTAAACATGTTACTAGTTGGTCCTTTTCCTGTGAACATTTGTAGTAGTAACACTCCATAACTATACATATCACCTTGCGTTGATACCTCCTCACCCATACCATACTCTGCAATATGAAACGGTGAAAAAAATGCCCAAGTTTTTAAATTTTGGTATGATTGTTGAACTAGTAAGTCATATTTCTTTTGCTGAAAAAATAAAAAATAAAAAATAAATAACATCTCAAGGGTTAAAATTATGTTCAAATATATTAGGGGTAGGACAATGGTTGATTTAATTTGTTGTGGTAGCTATACAAACAAGGAGGCAAAGTCAAGGAAAGTCATCTCTAAAACATGGCTTAATTTCTATATAATCTCGTAATTGGTTTTTAGTTCACCACAAGATAATAATATAATGTAACTAAATAATATTTCTTAATCAATTTCAACGCAAGAAGCAATAAACAATTACCTGGGGCAACATAGCCAATTGTTCCTCTAATCCCAATTGAACTTGATTGCTAATGAATAGAAATTCCATTGGTTGCTGAAAAAATCTTTGCCAAGTCAAAATCACTAACATGGGCACACAAATCACCGTTAAGAAGAATGTTACTTGGCTTTAAATCACAATGAATAAAAGCCATCTCACAATGATGATGAAGATAATCCAATGCACATGCCACATCAATGGCAATGCTTAGCCTTTGAACAAAGTTCAAGTTCTTAGGTTCATGTTTCTCTAAAAGACTTGGGTGTAACCAATTTTCTAAGTTCCCATTTTCCATGAACTCGAAGACCAAAGCCTTGAAGTCGTTGCCTTTAAAATCAATGCTTGAGCAAGTTGTAATTATCTTGACAAGATTTCGATGGCGAATGTTCTTCAATGCTTCACATTTTGTAACAAAACTCTTGTTCGCTCCACGTTCGTGTAGTTTGAGCACCTTCACAGCAATAATTTGTTCATCGGAGTTGAGAATCCCTTTATAAACAGAACCATATCCTCTCTCACCAATTAAGTTGGATGGAGAAAACCAATTTGTTGCTTGAAAAAGTTCTCCATAAGAGAGTTGTGGATATTGGTTTTTCAAGGGTGAGGCTAAATTGACTTGCTTCCTTGACCTTCTGTTCCTGTAAAGAATAGATAGAATGCACAATGATAATACAACAATAGTGAGAGTAACTACTAGAACTATTACTCTATGATTGGAAGGTTGTTTCCTTTCATTTAAGACTTCAATCGTGCATGCAGGCAATTGCAATAGTTTAATTCCTCCGCATAGCTTACTATTTCCAACAACTGAGAAGGCACTAATGTTTGTGAAAACTCCTCCAATCGGAACTTCACCATCAAACATATTGTAGGAAAGATTGAGATAGTGAACTAACCGAAACTCCCCGAAAAACCTTGGAATCTGTCCAGACAAATTGTTCCTAGAAACATTTAGTTCTTGAATACCTTTCAATTGTCTGAAGGCCATCGGAATTGTACCTTCGAAAAGGTTACCATCGATGTAGAGGAATTCTAAAACTTCACAATTGCCGAGAGTGGCGGGGATTTCTCCAAATAGTTTATTTTTTGATACATACAGTCCGCCCAGGTTTTTCAAGTTACCTACTTCTTGTGGAAGTAGTCCTATTAAGTAATTTTGACTTAAGGATAGATTAAAGAGGGAAGCCAGACCAAAGATTTGATAAGGTATTGCTCCTGTGAGATGATTGTAATCAAGATAAATTTGTTGTAGATTGGTACAATTGCCTAAAGAAATTGGAATGCTTCCCTCAATCGTATTTGTTGATAGGTCAAGTGTACCAAGCCTACTCAGGTTTCTAATAGATGATGGAATCTCTCCAGAGTTATTATTTTTTTCAAGCATGAGGATTTCCAACATGGAGAGTTTTCCAATGGAATTTGGAATACTACCTGTAAGCATGTTATCACCTAGAAGGAGGAATTACAAATTTACAAGGTTCCCAATACCAAGAGGTATGCTTCCAGATGTATAGTTGTTTTCTAGACTAAACCAAGTGATCTTGGTGGAGAGATTTGCAATAGAATGGGGCATAAAACCTTTAAAATCATTAATATTCAAATCCAGAGCTTGTAGATTGGAACAATTGGATAAAGAAGTGAGGAAGCTCATTAATTCATTGGCTTGGTTTGTTCCAAGTGAATTGCCAGAAGCACCTAGAGTTTCTAAAGCATCAAGGGTTCCCAGATTCATAGGCATGGGACCAGTAAACAAATTCACGGCAAAATTAACCTGCGTAAGTCCTTTAGCATTGGCTATTGACGATGGAATTTGGCCATAGAATTGATTTAATGAAACAAAAAAATACTTGTAAATTTGGAAGGGTCAACCCTAAATCTGGTGGTAGAATTCCATGCAATTGGTTGTCAGCGATGGAGAAGTAATAGATTGATGAGATATTGTAAAGAGATGTAGGAACCATACCGGACAAATTGTTTACAGACAGTTGAAGAAACTCCAACTTGGAAAGCTGCCCAAGTTGGGTGGGAATGCTTCCCTCTAGATTATTATACGGTAGACAAAGCAGACGTAGATTGGAAAGGTTCCCAATTGAAAGTGGGATAGTTCCAGTGAGACGGTTGTCTCCAAGAGTCAAGATGGAGAGATTGGACAAAGAACCCAACTCGGTAGGAATTTTACCACCTAGATTGTTACGGGACATATGGATACCTCTCAAGTGTGAACACTGAGTCAAATTGGTAGGAAATTCACCTTGGAAAGAGTTATTGTTAAGCCAAAGATATTGCAGACGAAACAACTTGCCAATTTCTTGGGGGATTTCACCATGAAAGCTGTTGTTACCGAGATCAATCGTCCTCAAGAAGGTGAGGTTTCCAATTTGAGGAGATACAGAGCCCACCAATGCGAGATATGACAGGTTTAGGAGTGTCACACGTTGATGTCGACGAGCGCATGAGACTCCTTGCCAATTGCAAAAAATAATTCTTAAACACATCTTTTTTCACCTCTTAAAAAAGCTTAAAAATTAAACGGCCGTGCTAAAGGCCTCGAAATTGGAGGCGTGAATTTTCCTCGAATAATGATTTTTATTTATTTTTTTATTTTTTTTCTTGTGTTGGTTTGGTTTGGGTTTATTTTATTTTATTTTAATTTTTTTGAGAAGGGTGGTTATGTATACCCTAAACCCTTAAATCCTAAACCCTAAATCTTAAAACTCTAAATCTTAAACCCTAAATTTTAAACCCTAAACCCTAAACCTCTTAAACCCTAAATCCTAAAACCCTAAACCTCTCAAACCCTAAACCTTAAAACCATAAACCTCTTAAATCTTAGACCTTAAATCCTAAACCCACCCCTACACATAACCACCCTTCAAAAATAAAAAATAAAAAAGCCCAACAAATAAATAATAATAATAATAACCAAGCCAACACAGCCCAACAAATAAATAAACAAATAAAACAACAAAATCAACACAGTTCAAAAAAAAAAAATAAAATAAAATAACAACAATAACAATTTGAGGCATTCGAGCCTCGACTTTGTCGAGGCCACAGTCTTTTTCCAAAATTAAAAATCTACTAAAAAAAAAAATATCTTAATTGCTCCTGCTTGCTAGCTAATGAATAGCGGAAATTCACATCTATTCTATCAAATGGAACTTGCACCGAATAAATTTTATATTTATTTCGTAATATAATTTTCATACGAGAGCCCTCTTGATTCATGGACAGCTTTAGAGACGCCTAGGGTTGAAGTCAACATTGTGGCCTGTCTTGTGGCTCCTAGTTTAATTTTTTTTTAGAGATTTATTAGAAAAAAAAAATTTAAGTATTTGTATCTCAATTAGTTCATAAAATATCCTTGTATTTTAATAAGTCTTATTATTTGGATATTTAATTTACCAAATTCTAATTCTCATATTTAAAATATTTTATGGACATTTCTACCCTTGCAAATATTTTTTGAACGGTTAGCAATTTAGTGATGTGAACATTCATATATTTTATAATGTGAATATTCACACTGACATGTAAATATTCACATTAACAGTATCAACATTCACATTGATGGTGTTAACATTTACATCACGGAACATTCACACTGTAAAGATGAATATTATTAGAAACCTTTCGATGAGGCTTCTTCTCCGTCATCATCATCGAGGCATTGTTGCTCGTGCGGGGATGTCGCAGTTCTAGGCAACAACGGACTTGAAGGATCCAACAGTGGAGTCAAGGCTAATTTGCGCCAAGAACTTTAGCCATTAGAGCATCGGATGTAGACAATCACATCACCACTACCACCACTGCCACCGCCACTTGCGGCAGCATTGTTGTTCGATTCGGTTGCCTTCGTCGCACCACCGTCCATGCTCAGAAATAGAAAATAGTTGGATCGATGGAAATTGCAAAGATCAAAAGCCCCTATTCTTTAATCAAACCCTCAAGTATTATCTAATTTGTATATATGCAACATATATATATATATATGTGTGTGTACATTATATTCAATTAAAATTATTTAATTTACCTCAGAATTACATATATATAAATGTAACATTCAGAACTCGGGCTTTGAGGAAGATGACTCTGATGGAACTGGTATTTTTTCGCCCTAAAATGAAGGGGTAATATGGTCATTCTGTATAGGCAAGTAACGTCGTTTGTGCACAATTGACGGATTTGGAGAATCGTGATATTGTCAGTTAAAGTAGGGGAGGTTTTTGCAATTATTGAAACCGCATGGAGGATCCCTGTATTTGTTAGAAACCTCAGGAGATGTAAGTGTAATTTGCCCTAAAATAAACACGTGCCATTCTCGGATATTGTTAACTATTTCATCAAATTACATTTGTATTTAATTTTATGCTTAAAATAATTCTTGCCATTTATTTTTCTCGATACACATGTTTTAATGAGTGGGTTATCAATATCTTGTCAATTTGATTTTTTGAAGATTTGTTTTACAAGATATAAGAATCATTCTCTAGGAATAAAATATTTTTAAGGGTAAATTACATTGACACCTCCTAAGGTTTGGTCTAATTACATCTCACCCCCTGACGTTTTGGAAATTACATACTCACCTCTGTAGTTAATAGTCTCATTTCACAAACCTTCTACTTATATAAAAAGTAACAACTCCTAGTAGAAAAATAGAGGAAATTATATTGAAAAAAATAAAGTAAATCAAAGAAAAGGGAAAAAAAAATACAAAGGAAGTAAAGCAAAGTAAGAAAAGAGAGAGTGCATGAGTTTAATATTTTCATTCAATCTAAATAATTATAATGATAGGGGGTTAGTGTAATTTTTCAAATACTACGAGATGATATGTATTAAATCTAAATTTTAAGAGATGTAAGTGTAATTTATCCTATTTTTAAAAAGTTGCATCGACATGATTCCCAGTGGCCCTTTTTGGTAGGGCTTATTTCCAGATTATTTCAGCTTTTAGTTTAATTTAAGCTATTTTGATGTGTTTGGTTCAGCTTAACAATACAGTTTATAGCTTTTTGTAAGTCAAAAATCAACTTATTCTTTAAGTGGGGGAGGAAAAGCTTAATTTATAAGTCAAAAATCAGCTTATGCTTACAACTATAAACTATAAGCTATTAGGCTATAAGTTATAATCACTTTTCCACAGCTCTACCAAACGGGCCAAGTGTCACTCGTGAGGGGAAAAGCTAAAGTACATGAATTAGGATTATTTGCAATAGCTCTTTTTTTTTTTTTCTTTTTTCTTGTTTGTGATAATTCTTACTGCTTATAGTTAAAGTAGAGTTATGTTGTTTTGAAGTGTGTGATTTTAATGTTATTTTAATTTTATTTTAATTCGAATCATTAGATTATATATTTTATTATGTCTTGTTATAATAAAAACAGAGTAAGATCATTGCAAGGTAATTATGACAAAGAAGTCGGAATCAAGGTACATACCTTAAAAAATGATATATTATAAGAAATTATCATTTTAGAGACAAATTCATTTTTTTTAAAATGAAATATTTTAATTATCAAAAGTGTTATTGTTGTATTTGTAGCGACAAATTGAACATTTAGTGATAAATTACTATCGTTTTGGGATTGAAATTTGTCTAAAAAATAAAAACCTTTTTGGCATCAAATTGTTTTGACATTTTTAAAATTTTGTCGCTAAAAGTCTTCTTTTTTTTTTTTGTCTAAAACCAAATTGTTTGATTTATTAGTGATATTTTTTAAAATTTCAATGCTAAGAGACTTTTATCTTTTTTTTCTTTTTTTTTTTAACTTTTCAAAATGACCTTTTACCAACTATAGGAATTGATCCCGAAATGTTCTTTTTACTACGAATTTTACTTTTGAAGACAAAAATGTTTGGTTCCTATATATTGTTTAAATGGGTAAATTACACTTAGTACCCTTATACCAAAATCACACTTTTAGTTGTAACTGTCAACCTTTTTATACTTTAAGTCAAGTTGTAATCTCACCCTTCTATTCATCAACTATTTACAAAAATTGATGAAATTTGTCATTCGAAGCATATTTTATTTTTTTGTTGTCTGATTAACACTCATAAACTTTTTATTAAAATCTCACTTTAGTCCTCATACTTTCACCAAAATTTCATTTTAGTTCATCCACTTTCAATTTTATGTTAACTTTATTAATGGTACATAGACGAACGAGTAAGATTGAAAGTTGATTTTAAAGTGTAGGGGATTAACTATTGAAATTGAAACTGAAGGGCTTAAATTGAAATTTTAATGAAAATACAAGAGTAATAAATGTAATTTGTCCTCGTTTAAATTATTGTAATTACAATACAATAATTCGTACCATAAAGAATTGGTTGATAATTGAAAAGATATGAGAGAGAGAGTGTGTTATCTTAAATATCTTAATTAATTGACACATCATAGAGCTTAAAAATTGGTTCTAATTTTTAAACTTGTATAGTAATACTCTAACAAAATACCTACTGTGGGGAAGTGGTTTGGAAATACTCTTCTGATCTCGGGGGACGCTCATGATACTCTACTAGTCACCTGAAAAGGAATAAACACTCCGGTCGGGGGTGCCAGAATTAGCTCTCCGACGATCAAGTCAGTTTCAACACTCTAGATTACTTCTACTTTAAGTTTGGCGTAATGTTTCTCACATCCCCTTCTTAGTCTGTCGTTCCTTTATTTATACTTGTTTCCTAGGCCTCGGGGCCTGGCCCACTTTTCACTCATTACCCTCTTTTTTACTTTGCTCCACAGCTCAATATCTGTTTGGCATAACTATTGTATTCGGCCTCGTAATTGCATAGAATTGAGCCGAGTAACATCTGTCTAGAGTACGCTTCTGGCTCTGCCAATTATTCGGCTCCCACAATTGCCCCCCAAACACTCCACTAGCATCAGTTAGTCGGCGTGTTTGGCTTCAAGTCTGGGAAGTCAAATATTCGACGGTTTACTCCCTTCCCGATGCGTGTCAGAACGCGGACATGCTTTTTGGTCATTGTAATGCTTCCCCGCCTCATTCGTGCATCTCTCGCATTTATTATGATTTGAAACTTCAGTCTTTTCAAATTCATGCTTTTTCGAATATTTGTGCCTCATGGACTGCCAATCGGTGTCTCTTCTCTGACTTGCATTTTCTGCAACTCCACTCCGTCTCTCCTTGTCTCCTTTGTCTTTCGTAAGTTTTCTTCTTCTCTCTTTGTAATCTTATTTTTCATATTTATTTTTGATTTAGAAAACCCTTGGGTCCTCACTAGAATGGCTAAGCATTTGAAAGACCTCCTGTCCGAGGGTCGAATTTCTGGATTCCGACAACATTTTTCTATCCCTGATGATGTCTATATATCCTTAGTAACGGACAATACACTGGATATTGAGAGAGACGACCAAAATACGATCGTCTTTCCTCTCCTATCCATTGCGGAGGACAGAGTTCGTTTTCCCCTACACCCATTTCTTAGGGCCGTCCTTCGCCATTGGGGTTTGATTCCTTCTCAACCCAATGTAAATTTCTTCCGAATTGTAATGGGGGTCGTAGAATTGAACCGGCGTCTTAGGATCAACCTTGGCATTCCGGCGATTCGGCATTGCTACGCCAAATCCTCCGGTCAGCTCGGCCGCTACTTTCTCAGGGCCAAGGACACCGACCATCACTTGGTAACCATGCTGGCCAACTCCAGCAAACGAGTTGACGATGTAATGGTCAATGTCCGAGCCAACTGGGAATTCGGCGAAGGCGAAGACCGCCTAGACCCTATTCCCAGACGGAGGGGTGATCCAGATTGCCATATAACTCATTCTTGTTTATTGATGTTTCTTTATTCGGCTCTTTCTCCAAGTCTAACCCTTTGATTTTGCAAGCAATAGGTTGAAGAAGATTCTGACCTCGGCTAACGACGCAGTCCTTGCGGAGATTAAGACTGCACTAAAGTACTTTGGCTGTTCGTACGTACAAAAACAAGGGAGAGCCACCCATATTCTCCTGCGGTACGAGCCCACATATACTACGTTCTCGACCGCGGACAACATTTCGATCCCATCCGGCGAACAACACCTTACGGCTCTTATCTTCCCCAGCTTCAAGACCCTTAGGCAAATCAGTCTTGATGTCACTGATTCGGAGGAAGATGTAGAGCCGGTGGTCGAGGTGATTGCCGATCAACAGAGAGAGTTCGCTGCGGAGGTCGAAGAGGTCGACGAAGCTCTAAACTCAGCGTTCGAGGCAGCCAGTCTTAATCGGCCTGACTCGCCGTCCACTTTGGGCAGGGAAAAGTTTTTCGTCGAAGAGATCTTTGCAAACTTGGAAGACCTACCCGGCACTTTTTCCGAAGGTATGGCTAGGGAAAGCCTCACTTAGATGGCGCAAAAGAGAAATGCCGAGCGAATGGCTGCCCTTAAGAAAGCCGAGGCCGCTTGTTCCGAGCGTGCCCCGATTGGAGAAGAAACGGCTCAAGTTATTGTGGTCGAGAAGGAAAAGGAGGCTGAGCAGCTTACAGAAGAACGGCCGGCTCCAAAAGAGCGAGGTGAAAAACGTACCGCCGACGGAGAGGCCGACTAAGAGAGTAACCCTGCTGACCAACGGCCTTGCTTAGAGGAGCAGAACGTGGTAGTTCCTTTCGTTATTCAGCCAAAGATCAAAGATGTGCCAATCTTCTCTAACGCATCTGCCATGAAGGATCCAGCCGTAGCGTTGAGCATGGCTGCCTCAGTTTCGCTACCGGCTAACAAGGCCACTTTTCGAGAGGAGTCAAATTTGGTGGCTATAGCGTTCGCTGCCCAGTCGGCCCTTCTGGTATGTGACTTAACCTCTGTTTTGTTTGGTCTGGATACGATATTTCTTGGGGGTAATAATCCCAACTTAGTTTGCAAACGGTTGGAAGGATAGCTGAACTAGGCCGCCGGTAGCGTGACACCATCGAAAGAATTGGCCGCCTGAAGTCTGAAGCCGAAGGTGAAAGAAGAAGGGTCGAATTTGAGGCGATGAGAGCCGCAATGGAAAGTGCTCGAGCCGAAGCTGAGAAGGAGAGGGCTCGGACTACTGACCAGCTCAGGTCTGAGGCCGAGGATAGGGCGAACGCGAGCGAGGAATCGCTCAAGCTAGCCAAGGAGGCACTCGCCAAGGTAGAGGCCGAGCTAGAGGAATTGAAGAAGGCCAAAGAGAAAGCCGAAGCTGAGGCTTTTACAGTGCTCGAGGCTGGCAAGAGCGCCGCCTTGAAGGAATACGTAGATGAAGTTCCCAAATTCGAAAATTGGGGATTCAAACATGGGTGGCTCAAAGCCCTTGCTGCTGCTGGGGTTACATTGGCGTTGCCAATTCCGTATGAGCAAGTGGACGTTGAGCCACTCGAGTCTGATCCCGAGGATTGAACTGGGAGACTTTCTAGTTTTGTTAAGTATTTTCAATTTCAATGTACGTTTTTGCTTAGTGGATTTTTGTCAGTTTAAGGTAATTAAGTTTAATTTTTCCGACAAAGTGAATCGATTCAAGGATTAAGTTTAATTTTTCCGACCAAGTGAATCGATTTAGGGACCCGACATATGCCCTTGCCCCCGTCAATGCATGAGCTCTCCATGCCGAACACAACGAACTTGAACATTGTCGTCGATTCATAAGCCGGTTGGGGCACTCAAGCCGAATAGATTGATGAATCTGCCCTTGCCCCAGCTGGTTCATGAGCATTTAACGCCGAACACAACGAACTTGAACATTGTCGTTGATTCATGGGTCGACTGGGGCACTCAAGCAGAATAGATTGATGAATCTGCCCTTGCCCCAGCTGGTTCATAAACATTTAACGTCGAACACAACGAACTTGAACATTGTCATTGATTCATGGGCCGACTAGGGCACTCAAGCCGAATAGATTGATGAATCTGCTCTTACCCCAGCGGGTTCATGAACAATAGACGCCGAATACGACGGTCTGTTTCATTCGGCGCCGGACTGTTGAGTTTGCAATATTAATGAGTTATCATATTAATGAGAGCGCCTCGAAAGTGCTGCCCGCGTAGGGAATATATGCATGAAGGTCCCTCTTATGTGCTCAGCTAGCAACTCTGCCCAGCTCTATGAGGAAGATTAAGTAAGTGTGAATGTCGACTAAACTCTTTTTTAACAGCAAAGGGAAGGCGAAGATGCTAGCTGAGCTGGGAGGAAACATGAATCGAAGTGGCGAACCTTCCCGCGCGGGAGGTAGGTCTTTGAGGGATCGGGAGAGACACCAACCGTCTCGTCGTCGAAGTAGGTCGCCCAAGAGGGACAGGCAACCACAGGGCAAATTCCTGCAACCCCACGCTGGAAAAGAGCCCGACGTGAGCCCTCGCCCACTGAGTTTTGCAGTCTTTGTGGGAAATAGACCGATGATAGAAGCATATTCGATCGTTTGAGATCCAACTATGGCAGTCGAGTTTACTCGACAGATTTTTCCACCTGAGGTCCAGCAATCGATGGTAGGTCAGCAGGACTTCGAAGTGTTTCGTAAAGGCGTCCACGGGGCGGTGAAGGGGCTCTACACCGCCTACGAAATCAACATGCGTCTTCGTGCTGCCCGCTGAGAGATAGAGAAGAGGGATGAACGCATTTGAAGTTTGGAGGCTCGCGCGGAAGCGACTGAGCGCGAGCTAAGGAAGGTTAAGGCCGCTCAAACACAACCTCCCGGATAGGCTAACCCAATCGTGGATGAAAGGGTGACCTAGCAGCTCACTAGTACTGCACTTGCCGATCGCGACACGGCGAGTATGTTCGCAATGGAGTCTGCGAAGGGGAGGGCCTATGAAAAAGGCTTCCACGACGGCCGGAAAGTAGGGATACAGAAAACCAAGGAAAAGCCTGCCGAGGAAGTTTGCCGATGTGAAAATCATGGATTTAAGCACGGTTGGATCAAGGCACTTCAGGCCGAGGAAGCTCTCCGAGCAGCGGGCATTAATTCGGCATTGCCGCTGTACCAACGCGATCATTTTTCGTTTTCCGCCTTCGAAGTGGAACAGGGTGAGGGTGAGGATGAGGGTGACGCCGTATAAGAATACGCATTGTAACGTCTAAGACGCGAATCGCGTCCACAACTATGTAATTATTGCTTTGATTGAATAAAATGTTCTATTGTAAATGTTTGTATTCCATTTTTTGAATTTTTATATGCTCAATTAAACATCTCATTTCGAATATTGTCGTGTGTCGTGTTTCATTGTATAAACTTTTGTGTGAATCTGTCTTAGATGTTTGCATGAACATTAACCGGCCCAAGCTAATTAAGCATTTTATTTGGAATGTTTGTATGCCTTAATGTGTAAATGGGTTTTTCTGGATTGACATAAGAGTGCTCTTCATTATATATACTCGACTGCGAATCCGGAGGCTTATTCGGCCAATCATGATATCCACGAAGGGCACTCTGAATCCGGAGACTTATTCGGCCAAAAGACGCCATGCCCCGGGTGGGCCTCTAAATCCGGCGATAGCCAATCGTGATATCCACGAAGGGCGCTCCGAATCTGGAGACTTGTATGGACCAATCGACTTCTATGGTCCAATCGTGACATCCACGAAGAGCGCTCCGAATCCAAAGACTTATTCGGCCAATCGTGATATCCACGGAGGGCGCTCCGAATTCGGAGACTTGTATGGTCTAATCGTGATATCCACGAAGGGCACTCCGAATCTGAAAACTTATTCGGCCAATTGTGATATCCACGAAGGGCGCTTTGAATCCGGAGACTTGTATGGTCCAATTGTGATATCCACGAAGGGTGCTCCGAATCCGGAGACTTATTCGGCCAATCGTGATATCCACGAAGGGTGCTACGTATCTAGAGGCTTATTCAACCAATTGTGATATCCACAAAGTGCGCTCCGAATCCGGAGACTTATTCGGCCAATCGTGATATCCACGAAGGGCGCTCCCTATCCGGAGGCTTATTCGGAATAACGAGCTCAATAACTGAATTCCGTGACTAAGAAATAAGAAACTTTGCATTACTGAAGTGAAATTTGTACAAATATCAAGTCCCAGTCGGGTCAATGATAGAATTTACGTAAATGCGTTGAATTCTAACGCCGTGGAAGACTCCTTCCTAACATGTCTTTCAGTCGATACGCCCCTGCTCCTGCGATAGAATCTATCTGATAGGGGCCGTCCCAGTTTGGATCCAGTTTTCCATCAATCGGTCTCCTGTCAGCTGGAAGCACCTTCTTCAGGACCAACTCTCCTGGTGTGTAACGGCGTAACTGAACGCGTTGATTATATAACTTTGCCAGTCGCTGCTGGTACCGTGCCATGGATGCAAGGGCACGGTCCCTTCGTTCTTCGATTAGAGTCAAATCCAAAGCCAGCATCATGTCATTTTAGCCCGTATCAAAAACATCCGACTTGAGGGTCGGGTGGCCGATCTCCAGGGGTAAGATCGCCTAGGTTCCAAAGCATAGGGCGAACAGCATTTCTCCAGTTGATCTCCTCGGCGTAGTTCGATGAGCCCACAGTACACTTGGTAATTCTTCGACCCATTTGCCTGTGGCTTTCTCCAGCCTCTTCTTGATGCCGTCCAAGATAGATTTGTTAGAGGCTTCGGCTTGACCATTGCTTTGAGGGTAAGCCGGCGTAGAAAAGTAAGGCCGGACGCCATACTTGCTACACAGCTCTCGGTAGACGCCGCAATCAAATTGGGTCCTGTTGTCTAAGATCAGAGCTCTTGGAACACTGAACCGTGTTATGATGTTCCTCCACACAAAGCGCTTAACATCGGCATCCCGAATGCTTGTTAATGCCTCCGCTTCGACCCATTTTGTGAAGTAATCTGTTGCGACAATCAGGTAGCGCTTATTCCCTGGGGCCCTTGGCAACGGTCCTATGATATCAAGCCCCCATTAAGCGAACGGCCAGGGACTGGTGATAGAGTTCAACTCTTCAGTAGGCAGATGGTTTAACGGAGAGAACCTCTGGCACTGTTCGGACTTTTTCGCATAACATTCGGCATCCGTTCTCATTGTCGGCCAGTAATACTCCTGTGTTATGGCTCGATGGGCCAAAGAACGCCCGCCAGAGTGGGCACCACAACTGCCTTCATGTATTTCAGTCAAAAGCTCCTCGACTTTGTCCAGGTGCACACACTCCAAATATGGACCAGAGAGGGATTTTTTGTAAAGCCTTCCCTGCAGATCCAAGTAGTACCGCATGGCTCTGTTTCGTAGCTTGTGCGCTTCTTTCTTATCCTCTAGGAGTTGCTCAGAAGATAGAAATGCAACAATGGGATCCATTCAGCTCGGAGCAGACTCTATAGTGTTGATCTGGACTTCCTCCGAAGGGCCAATACTCGGCTCCGGGATGAAACCTACTTCGATGGTCCGTTTAATCTCTGAATTCATGGCGGAGGCTAGGCAAGCCAAGGCATCTACATGGGTGTTCTGATCACGTGTTATCTGGTTTAGCTCATGATGGTCAAATTTTGCCAGCAAGGAATTAGTCGTTTTCATGTAGGCTGCCATACGGTCATTTCTTGTCGCGTACTCCCCCTTTAGCTGATTGATCACCAGTTTTGAGTCACAAAACACCAAAAAACGCTGAGCACCCATAATATGCGCATTCCGCAAACTGGCCAGAAGGGCTTCATATTCGGCTTCGTTATTTGATGCTTCAAAGCCGAGCTTAACGGCTTGTTCAATTATTGTGCCATCAGGAGCCATGATTCCAACTCCGGCTCCACTGCCCTGCTGATTGGACAATCCATCACAATACAATTGCCAAATGTCCCCAACATAAATCCTCCAGTTCGGCTCCGGTCGAATTTCATCAGACCTGAAGTCAGCAAGGCCCTCAGTGAATTCAGCAACGAAGTCGACGAGCACCTGTCCCCTAATTGAGGTTCTAGGCAAAAACTGAATATCGTACTGGCCGAGTTCAAGAGCCCATTTTGATACACGTCCAGATGCTTCCGTACTGTGTAGTGCCGATCGGAGGGGATAACCCGTTAGCACCCCAATGCTGTGCCCCTGGAAATAATGCATTAGTTTTCTTGCTGCTATGACTAAGGCTAGGATGAGTTTTTCCAGCGGAATGTAGCATGTTTCGGCATCAGCCATTGCCTTGCTTACATAGTACACTGGCCGTTGCTTCCCTAGTTCTTCCTTTATCAGCACGGCGCTGACGGCCCTATCAGAAACTGCCAGATACAAAATGAGCGGGTCACCAGGAGCAGGTGTTGTCAGGAGTGGTACTGAGCGGAGGTAGGTCTTGAGGCAATTGAAAGCGGCTTCACAATCGGCGGTCCACCCAAAAGCCTTGCCCTATTGTAGAGTATGAAAGAATTGTCGGCAACGATCCGTGGACCGACTGATGAACCTGTTGAGTGCAGCGACCATCCCCATTAATTTCTAAACCTCCTTGACCGATCGAGGAGAGCCGAGTTCTAGGATTGCTGAGATTTTCTTTGGGTTGGCTTCGATCCCTCGGTGGTTGACAATGTATCTCAAGAATTTTCCAGAACCGATCCCAAACACACACTTGGAAGCGTTCAGCTTCATTCTGTATTTGCGCAAAATGCCGAATGTTTCTTCCAGATCGGTTATATGATTCCGTTCCTCTTCCTTAGATTTGACCACCATATCGTCAATGTATACTTCCATAGTGCGGCCGAGTTGCTCTTTGAACATGGCGGTGACCAGTCTTTGGTAGGTTACCCCTGCATTCTTCAATCCAAATGGCATAACCTTGTAGCAGTAGGTTCCCATTAGGGTAAGGAATGCAGTTTTGCCCTGGTCCTCTGGATGCATGGCGATTTGATGGTAACCTCTATAAGCATTGAGGAAGCTCATACGTTGATGGCATGCCGTTGCATCGACAAGTTGGTCAATTCTGGATAGGGGAAAACAATCCTTGGGGCAGGCTTTGTTCAAATCCGTGAAATCGACGCACACTCGCCAAGTCCCATTTTTCTTCTTTACCACCACTGTGTTAGAGAGCCATGTAGGGTAGGTTACTTCCCTGATTGCCCCAGTTTCAAGCAACCTGTCAACCTCCTCAACAACGGCGGCAGAGTGCTCCGCGCCCGATCGCCGACTTTTCTGAATGATCGGCTTGCACTTAGGATCGACATTCAAACGGTGTTGTGAAATGGATGGTTCCACACCCGGCATCTCATATGGAGTCCATACAAAGACATCGAGGTTGCTAAGTAGGAAAGAGATTAGCTGCTATCTGTCGGCCTGATTCAGGGAGGCGCCGACCACGAAGAACCTCTCTAGATTACCCGCAATTTCAACTCAGTCTAGGCCTTCCGTGGCCTTTTCATTTGGATGCCGCCCGACATCGTCGAGGCTATCTCGATCCGGTACCTCAATAGAATTAACTTGCAGCTCCTTTGGCGTCTTCTAACAAAGGAGGTAACACACCTGTGCCGATTGTTGGGAGCCACGGATTTGTTCGATGCCTTGTTCTGTCGAGAAACGTAGCAGCTGGTGATAGGTACTTAGCACGGCCCACATAGCAAGCAACCAAGTTTGCCCCATGATGAGATTGTACGGCGAAGGAAGCTTTACGACCAGGAATTCCACATCCACTGTTCAGGTGCCCGCCCGAACAGGTAGTGAGATTTTACCTAACGGATACTTTGGATTTGCATTGAAGCCGAATAATGGATACGGAGCCGGAGGCAGGTCTGATTCGTTGAAGCCGAGTTTTACAAAGGTCCTGTAATACATGACCTCCGAGGTACTCCCTTCGTCTACGAGAACGCGTTCAACGGTAAATCGATTTACGCGTAGTTCGATGACCAGTGGATCAATGTGGGGGATCGTGACGCCGACAAGATCGGAATCGTCAAAGGTAATACTCGGAGTTTCGTGTGGCCGTTTTGCTGGGGTGAGTTGCTTTTGGGATACTGGATGTGATTGAATTGCATGCACGGTTGGGAGCGTTGGCAGGCTGTATGTCATGTGGACCATGCCGAGTGGAGGTGAATCCTGTCTTAAGGCTATTGCCTTGGTTGGGTTGCCTTTTTGAACGTACTGTTGTAGCCGGCCATTTTGTACCAATTCCTCCAGGAGATCCTTCAGTGCGTAATAACTATCAGTATCATGACCATGGTCCCTATGATACTCACACCGTCTATCCCGTCTCCTCATGTCGGGAGGCCCCACCATTTTCGTCGGCTATTTGAAAAATGGAAGGTGCTGGATTTTGGACATAACTACACTGATCGGCTTTGTCAATTCCGTATATTTCTTGTCAGCGCACCTCATGCGCCTACTGTCAACTTGCAACTGCTCATTTTCTCGGTGGGAGCCTTAGTTGCTTGACCTACGGGAATCCCTTCTCTTGTCCAGCTTGGCCCGCCGATGCCATGGTTCAGGGCTCTGAGGTGTTACAGAATTTAACGGCTAAGCAATTTCAGTAGGAGCCGTCTTATTGGTCACATTTCTGGCTTTAACCCTCAAGGCATCATCTTCCACTTTACAGTATTCTTCAACCTTCTTCATCAGCGACCAAACTATTTTGGGGGGCTGTCTAGTCAAAGAGTTGTGGAGTGCGCTGTCGGGATGCAGCCCCATCTTGAAGGCGGTGATGGCCATGGAGTCGTCATAAGTATCGTCTACCAGATTGAAACATTCCCAATACCGCGCTGAATAGGCACGAAGGGTTTCCCCGATTGAATCTACATTGCCCAAAGGGAATCAACTTATTTTGGCTGGACCTCATTAGTGATAAATCTCGCCCTGAAGGAGTTTTGGAGTTGGTGGAAGCTTTTAATCGAAGTTGGCTCCAGTTTATAGTACCACCTGACAGCTAGTGGTCCCAAACTGCTCGGAAATATTCTGTACATCAAAGCCTCGTCATCTAAATGTAGTGTCATGGCTTGCTTGTAATGGCGGATATGATCGGTGGGGTCTGATTTACCGTCGTACAAGGTGAATGACGGTGCTTTGAATTTCTTAGGTAGCACTGCCTTTGCAATCCGTCGTACGAAGGGATCATGCCGGTCTTCTTTATCTGAGTTGTTTCGTCTGCGCTTATGCCTTGTACGCGGACTTCCTTCGGAGGAACTGGAAGTTTCTGATCGTCCCTTCTTCTTAGGCTCCGAGGATAATAAGTCGGAGTCACTTTCGGTGGCTTCGTGTCAGGCTCGAGAGCGTCGACCTCCTGCCCTCCCAGGTTGTTCCTGATCTTGGCGGACAACTTGTTTGGACTTCGCCACCTCCAAGGCCAAATCCTGACGGAGACATTAGTTTTCAGCGATCATGTTCTCCAACCTTTGTTCATTCCGCTTTGCTTGTTCCATGATCGCTTGTATTGCCTCAGGTTCTGAAGTCGATGGTGAGGCGAAACTCAAAGCGCGTCTTACAGGGACGGTCCCTGGTTCAAGCATGTTTGTTGGGGTGAGATCGTCTCTCTGCATGGTTTCATTAGTGACTAACGGAGGGTCTTCTGCTACGCCCGCCATGGATGCGCTTGAGTATTTTCCACAGACGGCGCCAATTGTGGGGAAGTAGTTTGGAAATACTCTTTTGATCTTGGGGGACGCTCGTGATACTCTACTAGTCACCTGAAAAGGAATAAACACTCCGGTCGGGGGTGCCGGAATTGGCTCTCCGACGGTCAAGTCAGTCTCAACACTCTAGATTACTTCTACTTTAAGTTTGGCGTAATGTTTCTCACATCCCCTTTTTAGTTTGTCGTTCCTTTATTTATACTTGTTTCCTGGGCCTCGGGGCCTGGCCCACTTTTCACTCATTACCCTCTTTTTTACTCGGCTCCACAGCTCAATATCTGTTCGGCATAACTATTGTTTTCGGCCTCGTAATTGCACAGGATTGAGCCAAGTAACATTTGTCTAGAGTACGCTTCTGGCTCTGCCAATTATTCAGCTCCCACACCTACAATGTCGATAACAAAATCTCGTAACTAATACTTTCTATATATTACACAATTTTGTAACTACACAATTTTTGTAACTTACATTATTACAAAGCCTAATAATTTTTGACAAAATCTTTCAAAATTAAACTCACTCCCAGCCTTCTTTATTGATGCAACGTGGTTTGTATTATGCATTGTACTTTCTTTTAAATGCATCAATAATTTTTTTTTTAATTTTTATTGATTTAAAAAATATATATACTTTGACTGCAACCTGACAAAATTTGTGGCTAAGTTCAATAACGTATACATTGGTTTTCCAATAAAAACCCACTTCAACTTTTTCAAAGTTGAATTTGTGGAAATATAATTTTGATATGGAACTTAATTGAAAATTATGAGTCTATTTGATCCAGTTTATGGAGTTGTTTATAATTTTTATTTTTTTTACCATAGTGATTGGTATAGTTTTACTTAAAATTATTAAGTAGGGAGAGTTTTTGCTTTTTGATTATTAATTTTTAGTTTGTTAGAAATTGCAACAACTAGGCCTTATATAGTCAGAAAAGCAATTTTAAAATATAATATATCTATGATGTAAATTTAAACTTGGTGTTACATGAATCAACATTCATAATAAACTGTTGAGGTATATCTCCTTATTGGAGTTTGAGACCCAATTGGTTTATAAAAAAGAATTTTAATTTGGTTTAGTTTGGGTATAATATATTTTAATATATTATATCTAATTTTTTAGAGACCTAATTCAATTTGGGTACAAACTAGGGTATTCACAATATATATATATATATATATATTGATATTGTTTAGTTCTTCGGTAGAGTAATAGCGGCTGATAAGAGAGCAATTTGTCATCACGCAAAACAAGGGTGGATTTGCTTTGTGGAGCAGCAGCTAATTGATTTGTGGAACACAGTGAGGCTGTTAGAGAATTGTTGATGATCAATTCGGTGGTATTTTGGTGAAACTGATTTGGTTCGTTATTTTGGGTCATCTTCAATTTTGTTTCGGAAGATTTTTGTTCGTTTATTTGGTGATGTCTTTCCTCTTATTTATTTGTGATTATTTGGAATTCACCTAAGGGTGGTTTTGTGAGACCATTCGTGTCTCGTTTGTAATCGTTTGGAAACCTTTTGGTTGATAGTGGAATCGGATTTCGATCCCGTGGACGTACCTCACATTGAGGGAACCACTTAAAATTCTTGTGTTGCCTTTTGATTTAATTTTTCCGCATTAGTTTTTATTCCCATTGATTGATTTACTTGTGGAGAATCATCGATTTTCCCTAACAATTGGTATCAGAGCTTACGGTTTATTTGGGTTTATTTATTTGTGTAAATCAATGGAGGGGAATGTGGGTCGTATGTCTAGCTTCAATGGAAGTAATTGGGTAACTTGGAAAACTAAAATGGAGGACCTATTATTTTGTAAAGATTTGTATGGACCCATTGAGGGTGATAGTGGCAAACCCGAGGGTATGAAACATGATGAATGGAATAGGCTTAATCGAAAAGTCGTTGGTGTTATCCGTGAATGGATTGATGACAGTGTTTTATCATGTTGCTACTGAAACTTCAGCACATGATTTATGGAAAAAATTAGAAAGCCTCTATGATAGGAAATCAGCCACCAATAAAGCTTTTATGTTTCGTAAGTTGGTTAATTTAAAATATAAAGAGGGTAGCCCTATTCCGGAACATCTGAATGAAATAAAGAGTATTGTTAACTAACTTGCTTTTATGAAAATTATTTTTGATGATGAGTTGCAGGCTTTGATGCTACTTAGTTCTTTGCCCGAAAGTTGAGAGACTTTGGTTGTACCAGTTAGTAATTCGGCGCCCGATGGAGTTGTCACAATGGGCCAAGTCACTAGTAGCTTATTGAATGAAGAAACTAGAAAAAAATCAGCGGGTTCCTCTCATTCGGAAGCATTCGTTGTGAGAGGCCGAAGCAAAACAAAGGGGAGGAGTAAGACTCCTCATGGTCGTGATCAAAGCCGTGGCAAATCAAAAGATGGTTCTTTTTCAAAGAAAGACATTGAGTGCTGTTATTGCCATGAGAAATGGCACATGAAGCGAGAATGTCGAAAGCTCAAGAACAAGGAGAAAAGGCGTGACAAAAGTGTGGATAAAAAGCAAGAAGACACAACAGCAGTTACTACCAATGGTGAGCTCATGGTCGTTTGTGAAGATGATTGTATCAATTTTGTGGGCCAAGAGGGCAATTGGGTGATTGATTCTACTGCTTCTTTTCATGTGACTTCTCGAGTTGATTTCTTCACTACCTACACCAAAAGAGATTATGGTTCTGTTCGAATGGGTAATGAAGGTTTGTCCAAGATTATTGGCATGGGTGATATTTGCTTGGAAACAAATTTGGGCTGCAAGTTGTTGCTTAAAAATGTGAGGCATGTTCCCGACATTCGCCTCAATTTGATCTCTACTGGAAAGCTAGATGATGAAGGCTTCAACAACTAATTTGGTGATGGAATACGGAAGCTCACAAAGGGTTCTTTGGTGGTGGCTAAGTGCAAGAAGACTCATACACTTTATTCGATGCAAGGAAAAATTTGTAAACGTGTTGTCAATGCACTTGAAGATGATACTTCTACTAAATTGTGGCACAAGCGACTTGGGCACATGAGTGAAAAGGGGCTGCAAGTTTTGTTCAAGAAAGAGCTTCTACCTGGTTTGAAAGGTACACATCTCAAAACTTGTATTCATTGTTTGGCAGGTAAATAACATAGAGTTTCTTTTCATAAAAATTTTACTTCTAGAAAAGAAAATGTTTTGGAGTTGATTCATTCGGATGTTTACGGTCCTTTAAAAGTTAGAACGCATAGTGGTGCACTTTATTTTGTTACTTTCATTGATGATTATTCAAGAAAAGTTTGGGCTTTTATACTAAAAACTAAATATCAAGTTCTAGAAGTATTTAAGTATTTTCAGGCTATGGTTGAAAGAGAAACAGGGCAGAAATTGAAGTGCATCCGATCAGACAATGGTGGTGAATACATTGGGCCATTTGTTGAGTGTTGTCGTAGCCAAGGTATTCGGCACCAAAAGACAGTTAAGAAGACTCCTCAACAAAATGGCGTTGCCGAGAGGATGAACCGCACCATTGTGGAAAGAACAAGGTGTTTCCTTTCACAAGCTAAATTGCCAAGATCCTTTTGGGGTGAAGCAATGAAGACAGCAGTTGACGTGATCAATTTGTCTCCTTCTTATCCTTTGAATGGTGATGTTCCTGAAAGAGTTTGGACCGGTAAAGATGTGTCTTATGAGCACTCGAGAGTGTTTGGTTGCCGAGCTTTTGTTTACATTCCAAAGGATGAGAGGTCCAAGCTTGATAGCAAGTCAAGGCAATGCATTTTTCTTGGCTATGGGCGTGATGAATTTGAGTATAGATTGTAGGATCCAATCGACAAGAAAGTCATTCGAAACTGTGATGTTGTGTTTCTTGAAGACCAAACAATTGAAGACTTTGGCAAAGGTGATCAACCGGAGCCAAAAACTAGTGATCCCATTGACATGGATCCATCTCCTTCATCTTCAGTTGATGATGAAAACAGGGGAGATGTGCAACCACTCATTGAAGATGTAGAGGATGATGCTAATCCTAACGAAGTTGAGCCAGAAATTGAAGAAGAGCATCCAACTCAAGAACTGCCACCACAACTTGAGTTGAGAAAATTTACAAGGAGATATCAGTTGATGATGAAAACAAGGGACCCGCAGCCTTCAAGAAAGTATCCTCCCAATGAATTTGTATTGATATTCGATCAAGGGGAGCCCGAGAGCTACCAAGAAGCAATTGAGCATGCAAAGAAAGGTGATTGGAAAAATGCCATGGAAGAGGAGATGAATTCCTTACTTGAAAATCACACCTATGATTTAATGAAGTTGCCTAAGGGGAGGAAAATTTTAAAAAATAAGTGGGTCTTCAAATTGAAGAATGACAGCAAGAATTTAAGGTACAAAGCATGTCTTGTTGTGAAAGGCTTTGGGCAAAAGAAAGGTATTGATTTTGATGAGATTTTCTCGCCGGTTGTGAAGATGTCTTTTATTCGGGTTGTACTTGGCATGACTGCAAGTATGAACCTTGAAGTTAAGCAACTTGATGTGAAGACCGCATTTCTTCATGGTGACCTTGAAGAAGAAATTTACATGGAGCAACTAGAAGGTTTTGTGGAAAAAGGAAAAGAGAAATTTGTTTGCAAATTGAAGAAAAGTTTGTATGGCCTCAGACAAGCCCCGCGGCAATGGTACAAAAAATTTGACTCTTTTATAATGAATAATGGTTTTTCTAAAATCACTTCGGACCATTGTGTGTTTGTGAAAAATTTTCTGGATGACAAATTTATTATTCTTTTGCTTTATGTTGATGACATGTTAATTGTGGGTCAAGATTCTACCATGATTAACAGGTTGAAATTAGAGTTGAGCAAGTCTTTTGCTATGAAAGATTTGGGGCCGACAAAGCAAATTCTTGGTATGAAAATTGTTCGTGATCGTAAAGAGAGGCTGATTTGGTTGTCTCAAGAAAGTTACATTGAGAAAGTTCTTGAGAGGTTCAACTTGTGGGTCATTTCAAACTTAGTTCAAATCATTATCCTACAAGTAAGAAAGACTAGGAAGAGATGCTGAAAATTTCTTATGCTTCAGCAGTTGGTTCTTTGATGTACGCCATGGTTTGTACAAGGCCGGATATTGCTCACGCCGTTGCTGTGGTGAGTCGTTTTCTCTCTAATCCGGGTAAAGAACATTGGGCAGCTGTAAAATGGACTCTAAGGTATCTTCGAGGGACTTCGAAGGTGTGTTTGTATTTTGGGGATGGTAAGCCGATGCTTGATGGGTTCACAGATTCTAATATGGCCGGTGATGTTGATTCTAGGAAATCTACTTCGGGGTATTTGATGACTTTTGTAGGGAGAGCTGTGGCATAGCAATCTAAATTACAAAAATATATTGCTCTCTCACCTATCAAAGCTGAATTTATTACCATTACGGAAGCTTGCAAAGAAGAGTTATGGTTGAAGAAATTTTTGCAAGAGTTGGGTTTGAAGCAAGAAAAGTATGTGCTTTATTGTGATAGTCAAAGTGCTATTCACTTGAGTAAAAATTCTACTTTTCATTCGAGATCGAAACACATTGATGTGAGATACCATTGGATTCGTGATGTGTTAAATTCGAAATTGTTGCAACTCAAAAAGGTTCACACAGATGATAATATTTCGGATATTTTAACAAAGACTTTGTCAAGGGACAAACATTTAAAGTGTCAAACTTTGGCGGGTATGGTTGATATCTCCACCTAAATTGATAGGGGGGAATTGTTGGGGTATATCTCCTTATTGGAGTTTGAGACCCAATTGGTTTTGGAAAAAGAATTTTAATTTAGTTTGGTTTGGGTATAATATATTTTAATATGTTATATCTAATTTTTTGGAGACCTAATTCAATTTGGGTACAAACTAGGGTTTTGATAAAAACCTAGATTCACAATATATATAAATATATATTGATATTGTTTAGTTCTTCGGTAGAGTAATAGCGGCTGATAAGAGAGCAATTTGTCATCACGCAAAACAATGGTGGATTTGCTTTGTGGAGCAGCAGCTAATTGATTTGTGGAACACAGTGAGGCTGTTAGAGAATTGTTGATGATCAATTCAGTGGTATTTTGGTGAAACTTATTTGGTTCGTTATTTTGAGTCATCTTCAATTCTGTTTCGGAATATTTTTGTTCGTTTATTTGGTAATGTCTTTCCTCTTGTTTATTTGTAATTATTTAGAATTCACCTAAAGGTGATTTTGTGAGACCATTCGTGTCTCGTTTATAATCGTTTGGAAACCTTTTGGTTGATAGTGGAATTGGATTTCGATTCCGTGGACGTACCTCACATTGAGGGAACCACATAAAATTCTTGTGTTGCCTTTTGATTTAATTTTTCCGCATTAGTTCTTATTCCTATTGATTGATTTACTTGTGGGGATTCATCGATTTTCCCTAACATAAACTAGATCTACAAATTTTATTTTTTAAAATAATTCTCAAGATTTATTTTTTTGTTTAGTTTTGTTTTCTGTTGGACAAGGGAAGGCAGTGCTGATGATGGATGGCAGTAGGCACAGTGAGTTATGAAGAGAGATGGATAAGTACGGAGAAATTAAATTTTTAGGTTTTAATTTGTTTTAGTTTGGTTTAAAATTTTGAAATTTGGTTTTAAGTATGAATTCATAATAAAAAAATTTGTAAACTGGTGAGTGTAAATACAGTTTTTCGTCAATTCAACTCACAAAGTTTGATTGATGGTTAAAATTGAGATCAAATAAAAAATATAGGATTTAAATTAAAATAATTGAAAACTCAGAATTTAATTTGTTGTGAGTGAGAGTCAAATCTTGATTTTTGTGTATGTGTGTAAATTTTCTAATTATTTTTGGTGATTTTTTTTTTCTTTGAAGGATCTATATCTATATTATTATAAATTGCAAAACATTGGTAGGTGTTTGAAGTTTAAACTCCTCATTAACTTTTCTGCGATTTTTGAACTTATTATATTATTAAAAAAAGATTTATCACAATGTTATTGGTCTTAAAATAATTGGACATTTTAAATAAAATTGAATTAAGTTATCTGATAAAGAAATAAATTAGGAGTTTCCATTAATTACCATTAAATCTTTTTAAAAAAATTTCCTTTTAAGATCTATCTTTCAGATTTTAATCCAAAATTATGAAATTAAAAAAAATTAAAATTAAAATTTCATCTCACAAACTTCTCTCCCATTTTCATTATTTTTTTTCTTCATCAATTTGTTAATTTTTATCTATTATGCATACTATATATTATTACAAAATATTTAGGGTCTTTGAATTTCTAACTCACAATACATATTTTTTGTTATTGGTTCTCCCAACTTTTTGTTTTTATCTTTTGAATTTCAATAGTTATTCATTTTTTTTTTAAATTATACTTTTTTTAAATAATCCTTAAAGATAATTTTTGAAAAAAATATATATATACATCATAAAAAATAAGCTACTCCCTTCTCAAAGAGTTATGATTTATTGTGATTATTATTTGATTATATTTCAAATGATATTCAACTATGACCCATTATGTTTAAGACCACAAATTATGATAATTCGCATAGCACTCCAAAAGAGGGTGTATGTTGCTGAAGAATCCTATCAGTTAATATTATAATAAATTTAATTTTTAAATTATTATTATTATTTTGGTGCATATATTATTTCTGAAAACTTAATCCAAGGATAATGTTTGAGTTATGTGGTTAGGAGTTTGCTTTTTTTTTTTTTTTGCCAAAGAAAGAAGAGTTTTATTCATAAAGATAATTACAATGGGTCTAGATGCCCAATATCAGATTGGTGAAATGCACCCTCCTCAAGACATTGCTGTGATTGTGCAAGACTGTCGAATATTAAGTCTTTCTTTCCGTTCAGTCTGTTTTCGTTTTGTTCCGCATATTTGTAATGGTGTTGCTCATAATATTGCGTACCATGCGCTGTCAATTGATGAGACTCGGGTGTGAAAAAACCTGCAGAAATTATTAAACAACAATGCCCAAAAATATACGGCATATGGTGAACCCTCCACCCCTCACACACGGTATGAGGTCATCAAAGTGAAAGGGTGTTGTTCATATTTTGTATCGATAATTAAATTATTTATTTTGAATGAATTTATTGGCGTTTATTTATTTATTTTTATATAATCTTGTGACCTGATCAATTGGTTCTAAATATCTAATTAATCTATTTTTTTTTTACATTAATAATTTACTCAATAAATTTTATAAAATAAATGATTCCAATCATCAAAATAATCCTAAAATAAGCTCACAAAATTTAAACTGCACTATCCAGTCTATTTTCATGGCCCATAGACAATCGCAACTATCCAGTCTATTTTAATGGCCCAGAGACAATCACACCTCGATGCCATCATCGTGCATAACACGATTCTTCAATTGGCACATGAAATATCCAGCCTATTTTCATGGCCCATAGACAATCACAACTATCCAGTCTATTTTAATGGGCCAGAGACAATCACACATGCCATCAACTTGTACAACACGATTCTTCAATTGACACATGAAATTTTCCGAAATTAACGCTTGATTTGTTTTATAAAAAATGCATTTTTGACACTTTTTTATTTTTATTTTTAGGACATGGGAAATATTATATTAATATAAGACAATAACAGTACATAATCAAGACCTTAAAGGACTATCCCAACCAAACAACAAAAACAAACAAACAAACAACAAAAAAACAAATCCGTCAAAAAAAAGTTACGATCCAGGAAAAACTATTGATCTGCTCAAAGATGTGGTTTGGAAAGTAAGATTTACTTGAAAGCCTGCCGTTCCCGTTGACGTCATCCCTGTCGCTGCTGCCCAACTCCGCCACTGCTGCCGCAGGAGAAGGAATGACACCCACAATGGTATGAGAAAAGGATTGAGAGAGGAGGGAACTATTGTGGGTGTTGAAAATCTAAAAATCTATATCGAAACTGAAAAAAAAAAAAAAACTCAAAACTCCTATTTCGGACATAAAAATTCAAATTTACACTCTAAAACTGTAAATCTATACTCTAGGAGTGTAGATCTATACTTTAGAGATAGAAAAAGAGTCACCCGAATGTCGCCAAAGAATTACCGGAGCATTGCTGGAAATCTCCTAAAGAGAGAGGCTCTCTCTCTGGACTATCATTTTTGACATTTGATATTTCAAAAACGAAAACCAACTGAAAACAAATTTGTTTGTGTGACAAATGTTCTAAACTTCTGAAATATTAAAAAAGAAATCGAACCAAAGCCTTATCGACAATTATTACAATACATAAGAGTTTTAATAACTAAAGTTTCTTATCCCTAAAAGTAAAAATTTAGCTGCAAAAAATATTTAGAGAACAATATTTGTCATAGTGAGGATAATTGCTAAAATATCCTGAAAAGTTAAAAAAAAAAAAAAGACTTTTAATAACAAAATTTGAAAACGATCAAACCTTGTAGTGATTACACCACATTATTACCACCACCACCGTCACTATCATTATTGTCACCACCACCACTCCACCATCACTACTACAACTATCACTATCAACCTATCACTTCTCTCACTTATACAATTATTAGCATATTAATTTAAAAAAAATAATTAAATATAAGAAATTTATATTTTAAAAATAATTTGATATTTAAGGATTTTTTTATTGACAAAATAGTTTTGAAGGAAATAAACAGAGGATTAAGAAGAAAAGGGAGATGTCTCTCGCAATTCTTTGATTATTGACTATAAATAATTTTTTTACAACAAAATTTTTAAGTCTAGAAACAAAAGAATTTAATATTTAAAATTCTTATATGTTGTATTGCGATTGCAATGCAGTATATCCATTTATCTGTAGACTCCTATATTTGGACATGTTTGGATTAATAATTTTTATTTATCAAATTTTTCCTCAAATATTTTTATCAAACACAACTTTAAATCCAGCGGCTCTACAGCTGCTATATGAGTAGAAATTCCCATCTATTCTGAATTTTTGTGTGATGGAAATCTAACCACTTGAAGGTGAACCACAAGTAGAAATATAATTCATATGGGCCTCTTGATTGAATGACAGCTTTTCAGTGGTAGAAATTGATTAGTATCGACAACTTTTCAGCCGGAGACTCGTAGGTTCGCTCCATTTGGTAACCATGGGGGGAAAGGTTGACTTGATGTGGGCCTCTCCACGTAACACAGCTGGAAAGTTTCTCTGCATCAGGCACGGTGGGTGGAAAGGTTGACTTGATGTGGGCATCTAGAAAATTTGTGAAATTAGGCAAAGATAGGGAAGAAATTATCGAGTGCTTTAGAACATCATGTCCAGGTGATTGAGGCCAAGTTTGGAAAGTCTCAAATAATTTATCTTTTTATCTTTTTTTTATCACACTATCTCTCTACTTTTTTTGCACATCTTTTCGTAAAAAGACAAAAAGTACACTTATTTAGATCATCCCAAACAAGCCTTGAGTATCTACTCATTTAGCACATAACTTTGTGAGGAGGGTTAGGCTAAAATAAGGCACTAAAAAATAAAACAAATTAAAATAATTAATAATATAAAATATCACATTTAATTCATAATTATTTTATTTTTTCCATCACAACCATTAAATCAACCATAAAAAAAAAGAAAAGAAAAAACTAATCAACTTTTCAAAATACAACTATTTTAATCAAGTTAAAATAACAAAAAAAAAACTAAATAGTTAACTTTCCAAACAAAGCCAGTCGAACCATCAACTAATCACAATGATCTTAGTTTTGGACCTATCCAACAACTTTTTTACAATCTTGGGGTGGATTGTTGGTTTTTTTTTTCTTTGACATTTTTTATATCCATTTTTATTATTCTACCATGCTTTCACAATTTCTCATTTATTAATGTTGTATATAATTACTGATTAAAAAAAATGTTGTATATAATTATTTATGTCACACCTACATTAAATAAAATATAAAAAAAAACTAGTATAAGCAAAAAAATGATGAGACAAAAGGGTAACCCAAAAGGCCCCTTCTATCAAATTACTTGTTTGAGTTTTAAGTCTTTTGTATCAAAATAAATAAAAATTATAAAATTTGTGACTCCTACGGCTGTTATTTAAGTAGAAATGCACATCTTACTGTATCAAGTTGAATATTCTTAAAAAAAATAATAATAAATTAAATTAAATATTTCAACTTGTAAATAATACGATAATATAAGAATTTCAAATCCGTGGATATATATTTCATATGACCCCTATGAGAATTTAATTTTCATTGAAATATATTTCAAAGGGCACTCTTAATTCATGAACAGCTTTTCAATGACATGTCCGACTTTATAGTATAAATATTTTCTTTTAAGTCTTAAAAATGTGAAGTTAGATTGGATGGGTAGGGCAAGCAATCCCCTATCTCGCCACCACTATAACTGTTACTGCCTACCAGTCACTTACATTACTAATACAATTATTAATATATTAATTTTAAAATTATAATTAAATATAAAAAAATATTTTTTTATTAAATATTTTTTATCCAAATAAATGGAGGATTGAGAAAGAATGGGAGATGTCTTCGGCAATACTTTGATTGCAATCTAGACTATAAAATTAGTAGTTGAGCTGAATAATGTATGCACCGGTTTTTTTAAGTAAAATTAAGAAAAATATTTTAGAGCCCTAGAGCAAAGCTCTAATGATGTGGCAGTTGTGTAGGTTCCACATTTTAGAGCCCTAGAACAAAGCTTTAATGATGTGACAGCTGTGTAGGTTCCACATTGATGTGATGTTTTGACTTGATATATATATATATATATATTTTTTGAAAGTTGTCAGCTCAGTAAAGCTTTGTTTAAAGCTCTAGATCATCACTGGTAAAATTAATGTAGTCAAGTGGTGAAGAAAGGAACACAATTCCCTTGGAATAACTTGTTTACTAGTTCATTGAACTGTTCCACTATGACAAGCACGGTTTTGGAGTGGTCGCTGTCGGTGAAGCAAAGTAGTCAAAGTTTATTTTAGGTTTTATTTTGATAATTTGAATCATTTAATTTTTTAAAGTATATTGTATAAAATAAATTCGTAAAAAGTCAAATTGATCAGAAATCGATAATTATTTTATCAAATTATATTTGTATTTAATTTTATATTCAAAATAACACTCGTCATTCTCAGATATCATTAAATCTTTCATCAAATTATATTTGTATTTAGTTTTATGTTTAAAAATAATTATTGCCATTCATTTTTTTCGATACGCATGTTTTGATGAGTGAGCTACCAATAGCCAATCAATTTAATTTTTTACAAATTTATTTTACATGATATACTCTAAAAATAAACAATTCGAATTATCGAAATAAAACTTGAATTAGGCCACAATGAATGCACAACAAACACCCCAATGTCGACAAGCACAGTCTCAAACAAATTATCAAAAATGTCCTTTGTTTTTTATTCTTTTCTGGTTATTTTTCTAATTAACCCAAAAAAAATTGAAAGTACCCTCTTTATTTATTGTTATCCTTTAACTAATCAAAAAAAAAAGAAAAGAAAAGAAAAGAAAAAAAAAGGTCTTGTTTTCTCAAGATTCAGCAAAAAAACATCTTCTACATTTCTATTTGTTTTTTAAACATCTGTATTTAACTACTAATTACAGCTTTACAGTCAATTAAACAATTATCACCATCATTAAAACTAGGATTAAAATACCATTAGGATATGTTTGATTAGTAAGATTATAGCATAGGATTGAGAGTGTTAGTCTATGGATTCACAATCCGATATTTGGTTGCAAATTTTATTAAATAGATTACGTGTACGGCAAACATTTAATCTGACAAAATTGGCAATTTTTAATATTCAAAGAAGTTGAGGATCATAATTTCAATTATAAAAGAAAAAAATGAATATATAAAAAATGATTATCTCACTAATTTAATTGGATAACTAATAATACACTAATTCATGGGATTATTAATCATTTCACTATTAATCTTGTTAATCAAACAAGCCTTAGTAAACTTAAAAATGTCTTCCGTGTCACGTTAATCTCTAAAATTTAATTTTGTTAATTTCTTCTCCAAACTTATAATTTAGTTTATATGATGTAATTTCTGACTATCATTTAAATATTTAATGAAATAATAATAAAATAAGAACAGCTATATATCACCAAATTTTGTCAGACTTTTATCACTGAGTAAATGGCAAGATATTAGTTGTTATCATTAATGCTTTATTAGCGACCTGGCACACACGATACGTGTGCAAATTGTTTGAAATTATTATGTGAAATTCACATGTTTCGAAATTTATATTTTTCTCTAATAGAGAAGCATTAGAAATTATTTATTCTGAGAAGCAAAAATCGTAAAGCAACTTGCAAAAATAAAAATAAAATACGTATGTATTTGGCAAAATAATGTATGAACTAGTTGGGGTATTTTTATTTTTTGTTTAAAATTTGGTTAAGCATAAAAACACTAACCCAAGCCTCTTAAACACTTACCATCAAAACAAATTTGAAAAGCACGAATTCTTTCTTAAAAAAACGCACGCAAAAAAAAAGAAAAAAAAAAGAAAAAGAAAATAAACAAACAAATTTTAAAAAAGACGAAAAACAAACAAAAAAAAGGACCAAAAACAAACAAAAATATATTAATTTTTTTAAGAATGTTGAATTGTTTTTTTTAAAACACACACACCAAAAAAAGAAAGAAAATAAACAAACAAATTATAAAAAAAAAAACAGAATTTATACAAAAAAAAAAACAAACAAACAAAAGGTTAAAAAAGTGAATAAAAAAAATGAATATAAATTTTTTTTAAAAATGAATATAAAAATAAAAGAGCACACAAAATAGAAAAATACAAACCAAGACTCTTAGAATATTTTAATCAAAGAGATTTGATATACGCAAATAAATAAATAGTGAAATCTATTAACATTAAAAAATAATAATAAAACCAAAAGAAAAAACTGTTTTTTTTTTAGAATACTAAATTCTTTCTTAAAAAAAGCACACAGCAAAAAAAAAAAATTTAAGTAAATAAACAAACAAATTTTTTAGAAAATTACAAATCCAAAATTCTTAGAATACTTATTTTCAAAGAAATTTGATATACACAAAGAAAAATAAACAGCTACAGTGAAATAGATTTGATAAAAAAAATTAAGAAAACGAACAAACAACTTTTTAACAAACTACAAACCTAAGAGTCTTATACTATCAAAAAGATTTTGATATAAAAAAATTAAAATTAATTAAAAAAGTAAAACAAAAATTTTTTTTTTTTTAAAAACAAATTTTAAGAAACACTGAATTATTTCTTATACGATACTTTCTTTCTTTCTTTCTTTTTTCTTTCCAAAGAACTTAACATAATGGAACTTTTCAATGAAGGAAATAAAAAGTATAATTATTTGCACTCATTTTCGTAAAATTTCTATCCAATTAATTGGATGATGACACGTGGCAGTGAAGACAAAATGAAGTCTTTCAACGATCAACGGGCTATGTGGTGTGAAGGAATTGATCATGCGCATCAATTGGCTGAGAAGGTCATGAGCTAGTTATCAATTGGTTAATTGGCTTGGTGAACTAATTTATAGGGGACTATATTTGCAAATTGGAAAACTTTCCTCTATCAATCATGCTCATTAATTGACGAGAAATTGTTTGATGATGTGGCTGGATGGTTAAAAGTGGAGTTGAGTTAAAGATAAAAAATTAAAAGAAGTAAAGAAGGTTTGCAAGCAATTATGGGCCTTAGTAAAATATTTTCCTCTGTCGAAGGTAATGCTAGAGATTATGGGGGACATGTGGCAGGTTTGTGTGAAGTGCTGGAGAAAGATAAAGGAGCAGTTGCAACAGTTAGGAAAGCATTGGCCAGCAAATTTCAAGGAAGGTTGGATCATAGTATAGAGTTTCAAGAGAGAATATAAAAGCTGAAAGTTTGCAGAGAGAAATGCATCAATAACTCAACAACACTTTAACTTTTAAACTTAGGAGTAACTCGATAATTTAGGAATAGTTTTTCTTTGTAAAATGTACTTCATAACTTGATGAATTATAGTAGTTTCATTCTGAAATTATTTTTTGTTTATTTTTTAATTATCAGTTATTCCAGAGAAGTACTTATCCTTTTGAGGCATTCGAACTAATTCCATAGTTGCTTGATTGTCCTTGTCTAAATTGTTTTGTTTAAAGTATTACTTGGTTGCTGTCGATCAAGGCCTAGCATAATTTTTACTAACAAATATTACACTTACAACATAGGTTAAGTGGTAGTAGACATGTACTTTGCATAACCACTTCACCAATTTACAACTTGACCATAAGACTGCAATGTTATTGAATAGAGAAGTGATATTTTACTGTGAATAGAGAGAAGTAAAGATGGTGAAAGTGAATTGAAACTATACAATAAATTAATTTTTTTTAGATAAACGTTTTAAAAAAGGAAGAAATTGAAAAAAATAATAATAATCACTTTACAGGTCATAAACACATTCGGTGGAAAAAATAAGGAAATATCATTTTACCCCCAAACTATTATTCAAAAATCCATTCAACTCATATACTTTCAATTATATTAATTTTACACCTAATTTTGGATAAATTTTACTACTTACGTCAGCCGCCGTCTATAATTGGATGACACTTGCTGATGTAGCCTCAAATTTCATTTAAAATATCATTTTACCTCCCAAACTATTCCTCAAAAATCAATTAGACCCCTAATATAGAAAAAAATAAAAATAAATATTTAATACTAATTTTTCATCTAAAAAAAGTGAGAAAAATAAATTTTAAATAAATAGCATTTCAGTATTAGTTCTGTTAAGTATTCTTTAGAGAGTAATTGCTAACTTTTGCGTTAAATTGTCATTCAATCGATATTACGATAGAGTAAGTACTAATCTTGATTTTGTAATCAGATCTCGACATATTCATTTTCATCGTTTAATATAATTTTTCAAATGTCAAAAAACGATGTTACTTGTGGTCTAAATTTTTACCCACTCCAAGGCCACGTTTGGCAAGTTAAAAAAAATCTAAAAAACCAAAAAGTTAATTAAAAAGTTAAAAAGTTATCACCATTCACCAAAAGTTAAAAATTACGGCTGCACAGCTCTCCATCCTAATTTTCCCATACACACTAATTTATACAATTTTTTAATACACATTTTTTTAAAAAAAGTCAAAAAGTTAACCCAAATATTCATATTTTTTCCTTAATTTTTTAGTCTAAAAAGATAAAAAGTAAACTTATTTAGGATACCTTAAACAATCCCTTAAAATTACTATTAATTGATTAATTCTATTAAAATTAATTTAGAGAATAAGATAATTACAATTGCACGGTACGTACACATAGAATAGCTAAGGGATTTTCTGCACAATTAGATTCTCCCAGATTGATACGAGATAGTTTGAGGCTTAAAGAGATAATTCCAAATGAGGATTTTTATATTTTTTAATTAATTTTTTTTTGTAAATTATATTATATAATTTTTTTTTTTCATTTTTGAGATAAAAAATTATTAATTAAATATTCAACTTTATTTATTTTAACATTTGGAGGTCTAATTGATTTTTGAGGTATAGTTTGGGATAAAATGAAGTTCCAATTGAAGTTTAGTACCACGTCAGTAAATTTTGTTTGATTTTAGACTGCAACTGACAAGGGATGAAATTCATCCCAAATTAAATAGTTAGATGTAAAATTGATATAATTGAAAATATAAGGGTGGAATTGATTTTCGAGTTATAGTTTGAAAGGAAAAATAATATTTTCTCAAAAAAAATTATATAGATGTGGCATTGCTATAGCATAAAATTATTAAGTTTTCTATTTTATTAGTTTTAATTTTATTTACTGTTTTATTAATTCCTTGTTCTACAAAAATTAAGTTTATTATAAATAATATTTGTAAGTTTTAGAATAATTTGCTTTTTTTACTTTTTTTAGAAAGAATAAGTTGTTTTTTGTAATATATATATACTAGCGTATGCCCGTACTTAAAGGCACGGTGTAAATAATTTTAAGATTAAAATGTAGTTATAATTTATACGTATTATGTTGAAATTTATAAAGTTTGTGTCATTTTTTGATAAAGATACTGAAAAAATATATTGAAATATTTTTCTTCTTAAAGAACTTATAACAATTTTGCTTGTATTACACGCTCTACAAAACTCAAATAAAATAACAACTCTCCCTAATCTTAATGCAAATTAAGAAACAAACATATAAGATTTAAAGTTATATTGCATATCAAAATATAAAAGGCAGTAAAAAAAAGTGTAAACACTGAATAAAAAACAGAAATAAAGTTATACTGTCATACACCAAAAGGGTAGGTTAAAACTTTACAAAAAGTGGGTTAAGCTTTACAAAAGATGTATGCTTTACAAAAGATGTGTCACTAACATGTCATACACGAAAAGTTATATTGTCATACACCAAAAATATGTATGCTTTACAAAAGATGTGTCACTAACATGTCATACACCAAAAATTATATTGTCATACACCAAAAATATGTATGCTTTACAAAAGATGTGTCACTAACATGTCATACACCAAAAATTATATTGTCATACACCAAAAATATGTATGCTTTACAAAAGATGTGTCACTAACATGTCATACACAAAAAATTATATTGTCATACACCAAAAATATGTATGCTTTACAAAAGATGTGTCAATAACATGTCATACACCAAAAATTATATTGTCAAACACCAAAAATAGAAATTAAAGTTATATTGTCATACACCAAAAATATGTATGCTTTACAAAAGATGTATCAATAACATGTCATACACCAAAAATTATATTGTCAAACACCAAAAATAGAAATTAAAGTTATATTGTCATACACCAAAAAAGT